>JAVTVY010053995.1:0-28664 GCA_036873755.1 Hanleya hanleyi
ATCTTACGTGAAAATCCGCTGATGATGTAAGGATTTTATAGCGTCTCTTGCAAGCGTTATATGATAATTCTCTTTGAATGTTTATGATAGTTTGTGATCTCTTACCGCTGTTGGTGTTGCTACAAACACGAGGTCAAAAAAAATGAAATCTATTAAAATAAGTGAGCAAGTTACAATACAGAACATGTGTTTTTTTTGTCATTCAGATGACCATTATCCAAATCACATTAGATAGCTCACCTTAGTACTACAGAAACTATTTGTTCATATCTTAATTGGTAGGGTAGTAAAAACATTCAAAAACTCAATATCAACTTGTGGGTGGGCCGTAAAAACTTGGAAAAACTCAATTTGAGCATAAAAAGAACTCAATATTTTATAGTGGGTAGTAAAAATTTGGACTTCTATGAATCCCTGCCCAATTAGGCTGAATTAATCGTAACCCAAAGTGATCATTTTTTTACAACGATAAATATCTCAAATGCTGAAGTGACCACTTTTGGTGCTAAAATAGGGGACATGCTTTCTCCAATACCATAAAATTTATGACGTACATTTGCTTATGAATTGTGCAGGAAAGTGGAATATGATGTTGTCTCGCAAAAAATGATAAATCCGATTGATACAACTTTCCCGTTTATAAGTTTCGATAGAAAAACATATTTCGCTCACGTTCATACCTCTCGCTGTTGTTGTTACCGCCATGTTCTGTCCAGGCCACGAGGCTCAACTAATTGATCAATTTTTTTTTTAAAATATCATACTCCGTAAGCAGCATTAGGGGAGGTAATCCTGTGGAGAGCTCATTTGGTAATGGAATTGAATTGAATTGAATTTTATTCTCTCAATCTTGCCCTCTCGCGTATCAACTCATATTTTATGAACTATCAATTAATTTCGCCTGGCAGTTCCAAAACGAGGCAAACAAAGATGGCGCCAAACACGCTGCCGTTTTGGAGAACAGTTTGACTTTGAAAAAATACTATAAAATGGTAAGTAATCTGCATGTCTTGTGTTTATTTTTGTTATTGACAACATACTCCACCTTCCCACAAACTTCGCTGACAGGATAGAAATATGAATTTTACAGATTTCTAGAGAGGAGGTCCTGGACAAATGCGCTGAACATTATCATCTTTCAAAGTCGTGGTCTTTGGATGAACGGGAGGAAACACTTTGGGTTACGATTAATTCAGCCTACTTGGGTAGTTCAACAAGCTGAACCCTGCTGACATTTAATTTTGTGATATTGACAATGCAGGGTTCAGCCGTTGAACCGAAATTTCCTATCGCAAAATTTTCGCCTCCCGACCTGGAAGATCGTCCGCGATGATATTTTTTTTTCTTTTGTCGTTTATGGAAATGAAAGAAGCTAGACAGAGAAAATAAATGGCCAGGCAAGTAGGCAAATACGTATTCTATCCAAACGAGCACAAAGCGGTAGGTATTATTGCTTTTTAATGAGCGCAAATCCACCCGCTATACCCAGGTCGGGAGGCGAAAATTTTGCGATAGGAAATTTTGGTTCAACGGCTGAACCCTGCATTGTCAATATCACAAAATTAAATGTCAGCAGGGTTCAGCTTGTTGAACTACCTACTTGGGGTGAGGATTCATGACGTCATTCACCCAAATTGGGCGGAATCATCCCTTTTCGCCGGAATCAGGTCAATTTCAACATTTCCTCCACCTGTTTAGCGAGGTTGATATGCTCACGGCTGAGCTGAATTTTATTGAACTAATTTATGAACGCTTACGTTTTACCAGGCTGTTAAGTAGGCCCCGTGAAAAGCATCCACGAGACCTTTCACGGGGCCTGGGATGACTGGCCTCATTGGAGTGAGAAAGCTTGAATGTTCACCGAATCGGGCGAATGCTCTGTTGTTCACAAATTATTTTTGGACAACAACAACAGCCCAAGGGCCAAGTTACTCAGCGTGTGAATCGGAAATTTGTATTGTAACAAGACTGTTTCAAAAGAACGAACGGGAGAGAAGGAATTTCAAACTATATATACTTAGGATCTGGGCAAATCCAATCGCCTTCGTTCGGTTTAAACCTCGCAGATTGAGACATTTCCAGAACTTCCAAAGAACACCGGAAGTACGGGCCTTCAGGTCTTTTCAGTAGTCGGGTTCCCAGCTCCCATAATGCATTATGGGAGCTGGGTACCGGACTAGTCTTTTCAGCTAATATCCAACCTCGCCACCAGGGGTCGCTCTCCGCTGGAAAATGAGAGCGTGAGACAGATACCAACCTTTCCATCTTTCAGCTTTCAACTTTGAGACGGAAAGCTCGAACACGGGAGCGATGTAGAGCTTTCCATCTTTCTACTTTCAATTTGCGAGATGGAAACTTCGAATACGGGAGCGATGTAGAGCTTTCCATCTTTCTACTTTCAATTTTGCAAGATGGAAAGCTGAATTGTCAAGTGTTACACAGACCTGATTTTAGACTAAAAACTAGAGCCTTAAGGCTTTGAAGGGTTCTGCCTTATATACACAAATCTTCAGTTGCTTTAAAATGATGGTCTTCCAATGACCGGATTCACAAATAAAACTAGTTTCTATGCATTATTTAACTTACATATTTTGCAAGCCTTGACTATTACTGCAAAATTTTCAATCATTTTCATTTATTTTTCATTTCATTCTGATGTTGTGATGCCTCTTTAATGGATCGTGTCGGGTGACCAGACATTGGATTTCCACCAATTTTGGTGGAAGGAAGTTTTCAAATGCAAATATTCGCAATAAAATGGTTTAATATAAAACACATAGTATGAATCCACAGAAACATAGTTTGTTTATAAGGCCAAACAAAATAATATGTGTGTTTACTGTTACATGCATTTTGAAAATAGGGAAAATAGGTTTATTTAGGGTAGGTAGGCACATTGCAAAAAATTAGCTCAAATTTTTTTCCGTATATTTAGGTATAATATTCCGTCAAATGTTCATGTTATCATCATCGATTAAACCAGAAAAATGTCTACAAATCTTCACTGCATGGATACCAACATCATGCTGGCTGCATCGTCAACCTCGCCACCAGGGGTCGCTCTCCGCTGGACAATTGGCCGCTCCGATGAACCCCTGGGACGACGCTCACTGAAAGTTGGTCCCATAATACATTGAAAAATTCGTTCACGTGTCCTCTTCCGGTTCCATTGGAACGTATCCAATTCTTTATGAAACGTCAGTCATGAGTCACTTGCATGGCCAGCCTGTCATAACGTCATGACGTCAGAATAGAAAATGTTTCGCAAGAATGCATGAAGAGTTCTGGTAGGTTACGTCATCTTTCAGACGCGCTCGTAACATCCATGACGTCGGGACTTCGGCTTAATCTCCACAGATACGCTCTCGTTATGTTCTAAATTCTAGGGTTTTGTGTGCTATCCAATGACCGATCGTACTGCTGAGCGCCGTCCCAGAGCCTAGTAGGGAGGACAGGACCGGATGGCTCTGGTTTCGAGATTGGCTGCATCAGGCGACGTCAGATGGAAGTAGAGATCTGATTGTCGGAGGTGCAACAGCTTGGGAGCAATTGACCTATCACAGCAGAGTTCTTTCAGCATTCGATGGGTGTTTAAAAAGTTAAACCTGAAAAATAAGCACTCGGCCACGTAAATGGACTGGGTCGCCGTATTTCAGTCTTTTTTTGCCCATTTCGCAAAAAGACGGAGGATAGGTGCATTTTTTCTAGGTAGGGTCGGGTATCAGTTAACACACATATTTTGTTTGGCCTAAGACAAAATGTCAAATTGAAAAGATACAGTATTTCAGTGTTTTTCGACATGAAGCTGCAGGGTCACTCACAGAAGTTATAGGGTACATTTTTACTCTTGCGTTTGGAAGGGGGATAGACCCATCAAATGATGCAATCCGAGAGCATATGAGAATGGAACTGGCACCAGACGAAGCATTTCGGTGATGACTGATTTCGTGTCCTATTGACTCAGCTAAACCTGCATTGGAGAGTAAGGGGTCATCCAAATGTATGAACTTAGAAATGCCAGGGGAGGGGAAATTTTGCCCAATTAATTTCCAAGGTATCAAATTCTGCCAAATATTATTGATCATTATATAGTTAACGTGGAAAAAACTTTTTGTCCAATCTGGATATTTTGAAATTAATGACAATAAGGACATCCTTGTGTCATGCCGATGTTCTAACTCAGAAACTCTAGCTGTGATAGGTGAATATAGGGTAAGGGGGCGTGGCTTTCCTATCACAGCTCAGAGCGGACATAGGTGAAAATGTGGCGATAAAAGTTGACCTTCCGAAAAGTGCCTTTTCGCAATCTTTCGCTGACGAAAATAAGGAGAAAAAATATGCCAATTTGATACTGTTTGACCGACCTGAGCTTCTTTGACCATGTACCATCTCTCATGACTGTCTTGATGCTGACAAAATGTGATCAAACGTGTGGGAAAAACATGGACTGATTTCCCCGTTTTGGCGCCTTTCTGACATGTTGTAAGGATATGACCTACGCTATCTTTATCTGCTGACCTTTCTAATCACGTAAATAAACACACGTCGGTATTGGTTTATAACCGGCAAGGATCTATTTCTGATGACCTGAACAAAAAGGTCAACCACATTCTGCGCATGTCCCTGTCAACTGTGGAGAAAGAAACACAACAGTTTTGTTGACAAAATCCCATTTGCGTACACTTCGCCATCCATAAGATGGCTTGCGAATTGTGTGTCTCCATTATCGCGGAGCGATATCCGGTACTTTACCGGATTTTGTTCGGCCTTCATCCGGCGGAGAGCAGACTCGAGAAATCTGATAAATTACAGGTTTTCATACCACTTCGGAAACAGATATTGCCTGGGCTTACAAAATATATAGGAATGAATAGCTTTCGTATCTTCCAAGAGGTGTGGTAGATCGGTAATTTTGAACAAGTAGGACATCACATGACTCGAAAATAGCGAGTTATGTTGGGGTTACGTCGGTAATTGATTGGCTGACGAAGTCACGTGGTATTGATTTCTGGAAATCCCCCCTTGCAGTTGCCGAAAGTAGGCTGTACATGGATACACACGATCCCAGGGTCAGTCTTACTGCGTATAGATGACCGAAATGGTTACAGGTTGGACAAAATCCGTGTTTGAAAAGCAGATTCCATCTAATTAAAGGAGTGATTAGGTGGTTGTCATAGTGCTGGATATGCCAAATCATATTATTTATTTGATAAAATGCTTTTCATGCCTCTGTCTCAATTCCCCACACCGTGTGCAGGTAAAGATCTTGAGCGACTGATTTAGTTCTTTCCATTTCGGGCCCTATCACTCATTCGGGCTAAGGAGTCCGATTCAGCAACAACCACCAAAAAAATAGACTCCTTAGCCGATGTTTTCAAGCTAGCCGATGGTACTAATATTCTATCGAAAAGTAAGTTTGAGAATCTTTGTCAAAAAATGAGATCTTGTGTACAAGAAATTGACAAAGTTCACAAACTTGTTTAAACTGTTATTTTTATTCAGATATTGGTTGGTGTTGCATGATAATGAATCAAACAGCCTGAATTGTGATATGTGAAGGTTCAGCTTTATCATTTGTCACTTTGGAGATATTCAAACTTTCCCTAGCAGATAATTAACAACACAACATGTCCACTTTTTGTGTGTGTGTGTGTGTGAACGATTTTGCTATCCAAATTTTATAGTGGAGACTGGGAGACCAAGGCCTAAATGGACAGGTCACCGGGAACTTTTGGCAGCATTGTTGTTGTAAAATTGTATGGTACAGAGTTGTCAAATGCCATCTCACACACAGACAGAAATAATACAGAAACTGATAAAGACCTCTGTTATATTAATGAAGAGCAATCACTGATAACAAGAAGCACAGGTGACTTCAATACCATCTCTCCTGCAGGAGTACTTAATAATTTTTCCATCGCCCGTCTTCATCACAGGCGCCGGCCCTAATAATGTTAATTTCAGTGAAATAAAAGCGAAATTGTCAATATATTAAATGTTGTTGTTGTTGTTATTTACGTACGAAGTTTACAACACAACACAGCATATACAAATATAGACACGACATATGATATTCACTAATTTCTCTTTAATCAACCAAATTTACATAATTAGTGCAGGTGCCTGTGGCACAAGTCAAGTGGCTTATTCCAAGTGCCATCAGCAGTTTCAAAACCATGATCTCATTCTGGCTGAAAAATCTACCAGTTTATCGCATATTTTCATGGAATGTTAATGAAGAAAAGACAAATATATACAACAATAATTTTTGTCATTATCTGTTAGCTTGGCATCCATTTTTTTTTCCTCACACTCGGGTAAATGATACGGGAACACAAATATGACTAATGCATACTGATATTTTTTTTTTCTGCCAAAATTATGCATTTACATCTGCCAAATAATACATTCGTATATATGGGTATAGCAATGGGAAATGAATAAATTTACCCCCAATAATATAGTACCATAGCAACCCTCGCCATACTCCTCAACCTGGCCATTTTCACTATAAACCAAAATATCTACTATTTCACAAGTTGAACGCATGGATAGTTCAGACAATGATTCCAATCACATAAATATACTATTACATATATTTGATGAGGGCAAAAGTAATGCCAAAGTTACTTTTCAAAGGGTGAAAAGGGAACTATTTCTTGGAGCTCAGAGACACAAATTGTGACAAAGTTATAGAGCATACCATCATTGGGAGCCTCAATTATAATTTCAGACCTTTCTGCACATAGACTATAATGGCTTCTGCTACGCAGAACCCCCCAAAATAACCAACTTCACAAATGATGCATACCAAACGGCTGCCCCAACTTCCGCCGGAGGGAAATTACAAATTTGATTAGTTAAGTTCAGATTTTTCTCTCTTTTTTTGTAGTTTTCACGTATCTACTACTCGAAAATTGAATGAGAAAATGTTCTCAAGGGGATGCGTTAGCAATTCGTGTGAAATTTTCAACTCGTCCTTGTATTATTTTTTAATTACAATTCATTTTATCTGACATTAAGAGCTAGATTGCAACATAACAGTGATTAGATGCTTAAAAAATCATCTATCTTTGTATCCTTCGCCAAATAAGTTATAGATATATGAAGAATAGTTCCTTAACAGCAGGCTGATAGCTTGTAGTTTCAAATAGTTCAATGCACTTCGGTCAATGTTAGATTTTCTAGCCCATGCATGTTTGTATATGATACAAATACCGCCGGAGGAACATGTCTCAAAGATATGATTACCGCCGGAGGATCTAATCTCTAATTGCGTTTGTCTATGTACACGATCAGGCCACTTTACTATATGTTAACCATGCAGACAGCCATTTTATCCTCGACATTTACGCCCATCGTGCCAACTCGTGTATTGGCTAGGCGTTCTCGTCAACATTGTAATTTTCCGGTCTCTTTGGCGAATCATTCTCCCCTGTCTAACCCCCTAAACTGTCGGTGAAACAACCAAATTTCTGACAGTATGAGATATACAATCTGACGCCGTGAGAATGTTGCGAATGTGTATCCGTCAGATACAGTCTAGGTATCGGATAACCCTCAAACACTGTTGAGAGCATCTATTTAGCATCTATTTAGCGTTTCTGAACAAGAAGTACCGTAATAGATAACCATTTCTGAGTTTATTGAGTTGTTTAAACTACACGATTTATGGAAAAATTAGGTAATAAAGATAGGATTTGGTTAGACCCTGTGATTATATTGGGTCTGATTTTAGTTAGACTGGGGACCGGCTAGGCCCCGGAAGCTCTGAGATTCTAGGCAGCCGGAGACGCATTCTGGCCAATTCCCGATGGATAAAATCGCAAATCATCTCTAAATTATCGCTCGTATTTTGATAGTTTTTGTGTTTTTCTGTGAATTGTTTTTGAAAATCTAAACGTGAAATGGCGCGTTCTGGCATTTTGACAGCTATTTCCCACTTTCGATTGAAATGGAATTAATCACATACTCCACATACTTAATTTTCATACTTATATTTAGTAAATAGGGTCCTGTTGCATTTTGACGGAATATTTGGACTTAGAAGACTTTTGTAGAGTGAACTAACGGAACTAACTTTCTTCTCTCTAGTAGGTCGGGGATATTCTTAAATCTAGATTTAAGATTGTGCTTTCTAGACAGTACAGCCTATTTTCGACTTGTTTTGGATTAACCCTATCTGGCCTGGGCGATTTGGGCCCGCGGCCTGAGGGGGGGGATTGCCCCTCTAAGGCTCGAAGGCTGAAACTTACCACACTATATCTTTGGGTCAAGCTCTACAAGAAAATGTAGAAAAAATCCAAGATGGCCGCCATGATGACGTCACAGACGTCATTTTCTAAGGGTGCATTCCACACCTAAATGATGTGCGGCTAAAAACAGGCATGGGTTCGAATCTTCGGCCACAAATTGATGTAAAATCTTTAACAAAAACCCTGTAAAAGTATATATTTTCTAAATGGGCACACCCGTGCCATTATTTCAGAAGACTTGTGAGCTATTGAAATTGAATAGAAAATACGTACAATCCAGCTTAAACCTTCTTCAACTTTTCTGGAAAACTCCATAAAATATATGAAAATGTGTCAAATTCTAACCGCAACCCAGAGAAAACGTATGAAATGATTTTCTTTTTATGTATGTTAAAGTGTTTCCCGTCCAGAGAACAATTTAAAATGGAGAAAAAAACAGGGGGTCGACCTACTCGTTTTTTGTCAAATTTTATCGCCATAAAGGAATCATCATTTTCGCTTCCCGAAAAAGTGCGGATTTTGGCCCGCCAGATATTCAATTCCGGACACGATTGACTCTGTAGTGGCGAGTGGGTGCGATAAACAAGCAATTGTTATATCCTCGTTTGAAGAAATGGTTACGTCCAGCAGGATGATACTATAGATATCAGCTAGTAGAAAGGTAAGAAGAATTACCATGCTGTCAAAATCGGGCGTCCTTCCTTATTATAAAATTAGGGAGGGGCCATTTGTGCGAAACCGTGGCCTAGTGTGGAGTGCACCCTTAAGGCTAGAGTGTTTTCTCAGAAATTCTGTTCTCCAGGCTATGACAATGTAGGAGTGTTTGCGAGTTTCTTGGTATGCGACACTTGCTTGTAGTATGCAGTTTTATCGGATATCCCGCCAATCACTTTCCCCTACCCCATCTTTGGTTTTGCGACTTTTGCTGAAAAATCACGAGTTTACGAGCTCAATAAGAATATCATAGCATTATGCATTGACCGTGACAATCAGACCGATGTACAAAGATCGGGAGTGGTGACCAGCTTTCGAATGAGGCATCAGGAACAAAATAAACGCAAAAATAGCTGAAATTCGAGCCAAATTGTCAAGAATTTTTCATTCCGACTTTTCCAAAAGATTGGGGGTTGGGAGTACAAACTTCGAGATAAAAGGGACAAAACCAGAATAATACGCTCTCATTCACTCTAGATCAGGGTGTTGGTGTGATCCGTATTGAAAATTAATCACTTTGACATTCACATTGACAATAATAGAACATACAGGTCACTAATCGTAACATACATGCCTAACCAAGGGGAGGTAATTCTGTATAGGTCTAAATAGCATATATGCAAGGCCAATGCTATCATACCATGTAGTATGCATAGAATCGAAACATTTCTGACTAAGATGAACGATCTTTACGATCCTGTTCCATATCAAGTCATTACAAGGTCAGAATAAGCGCTTTTATCGAGTGTAGTGTAGGAGGACATACAATATTTGGCCTACTCGTGTATTATAACCGCGCAATGGAGCCTACATTAAGGGTGCATTCCATACCTAAATGATGTGCGGCTAAAAACAGGCATGGGTTCGAATCTTCGGCCACAAATTGATGTAAAATCTTTAACAAAAACCCTGTAAAAGTATATATTTTCTAAACGGGCACACCCGTGCCATTATTTCAGAAGACTTGTGAGCTATTGAAATTGAATAGAAAATACGTACAATCCTCCTTAAACCTTCTTCAACTTTTCTGGAAAACTCCATAAAATATATGAAAATGTGTCAAATTCTAACCGCAACCCAGAGAAAACGTATGAAATGATTTTCTTTTTATGTATGTTAAAGTGTTTCCCGTCCAGAGAACAATTTAAAATGGAGAAAAAAACAGGGGGTCGACCTACTCGTTTTTTGTCAAATTTTATCGCCATAAAGGAATCATCATTTTCGCTTTCCGAAAAAGTGCGGATTTTGGCCCGCCAGATATTCAATTCCGGACACGATTGACTCTGTAGTGGCGAGTGGGTGCGATAAACAAGCAATTGTTATATCCTCGTTTGAAGAAATGGTTACGTCCAGCAGGATGATACTATAGATATCAGCTAGTAGAAAGGTAAAAAGAATTACCATGCTGTCAAAATCGGGCGTCCTTCCTTATTATAAAATTAGGGAGAGGCCATTTGTGCGAAACCGTGGCCTAGTGTGGAGTGCACCCTAAAAGAGCATTTTTGGACGATTTTTGGTCAAAATCTTCGAATTTTTTTACTTTGTTTTTTCTTCGCAAAAACTGCATGATAGATTAGTAAATAATAATCTGATATGAAATAAAATAAGTTTTGCTCACTTTTCTATACAGAAAAGTAAAAATTTTGAAGAAATATGACGAAAACATCACTTTTTCTGGTACCCCACATGGCCACCATTTTGAATTTACCCATGATCCTCTGCTCGTGAGGTTATGCAAATAGGCTCAAAATGATAATAATGATACGTGACGAAGTTTCTGCTCTTCATTTTTTGGCGTTCCGGAGATATCGCAGAAAGTTTGTTAGGGGGGGCATTTTGGCATCCCCCTCCCCCAGGACTGGTAGGGTTAATGAGGGAAGGAAGGGAGCGGGAAAAATTGGGGGATGTTTTTTGGTGATGCTAAGACATATGGTTTCAATAAAATGCATAGAACCGCGTTGAATCAATATGCAAATTTTTGTGTAATTTTTGAAGAAATGTGGTGAAAACATCACTTTTCTGCCATGTCCGCCATTTTGAATTTACCCATGATCCTCTGCTCGGGGGGTCATGCAAATAGGCTCAAAATGACCCCAATATGATAATCGGAAAAGTCACTGAGTTTTAGCTCTCAATCTTTTGTCGTTCCGGAGATACGAACAAAAAACCAACAAACCCCCCCAAGGCCAGGTACGGCCACTATCATATCACTTTAGGCGAGGGCCCAGGGGCCGCCGGAAGCTTAATCACATCAAGGTCGGGTACGGACCTGGAAAGGTAGAATGCACACAGAAACAACCTAGCGTGTATGACAAATTGGACAAACGAACAACGAATTCGCATGAAGAAAAATAATTTTTTGTTTCGTTGATAAAACGGCATCATGCATATGAACGCACATGTTACTTATTCACGGTCGGTGCTCAGAGCCGCTAACAAATTCACTGGCGCTCTGGACCGATCAAAGTCTTCAACTTGGAAGCTATCAAAACTGCGTAGTTCGTTCGATTTTCATTTTGTGTTTATTTCTTTCTTTCTTCGTTTTTTTGTTTTTTCTTTCTTTCATTTTTTTGTTTATTGCGCAAAAGTGGTACGGCCATGGCTTCCGACGCCCTTTAGGTGAAAGGTTGTTCAATCCGGAACTAAGTCCCGACTGTTATGTTTTTTATTGCATGGCCTGTCCATTTCTTAAAACTTCAAGATATCCAACACTTTCAGTTCAGCCTTCATGTTTTATTTTTGAGACCTTCATAAGACTTATACAGATGGACAACCTAGAAAATTGTCGAATTTACAAATGCAAAACGCTGCGTTCTGCTGCATTCTGATAATAGTAGGCCTTTTACCGCATCACATTTGCCATTCTCTCTGGAAAACTATCAAAACTTTAGTGTAGTGTTTATTTATTTTTTCCTGCTCAAATTATTGGGGGGTTTCAGCCCCCGTAGCCCCTTCCCCCGCTCCGCCGTGCCTGTTAGATACTCCGGCGGTAACTGTATCATATTATTATTGACTCCGGCGGTAATCAGATCTCACTCCGCCGTATGTTGTATCACCACTTCCACACAGGTCATAATCATGAGTCTCGAAATCATCGAAATTCTTCTTTTGCACATTTAAATATTATCTTGCCATTAAAAGGCAACCTCTACACAACGATCGTAGGTATATTCTTGATTAATTAGATATAATGCATATTTGATGTAGTTTTTCTAAGAAAGGTTTCTAGATTCGGCTTCTAATGGATGTAATTGTCTATTTAGAATTATCCCGTTCTCAAAAACACGTCAGCTAGTTAAATAAACGTACCATCTAACGACTGAGACAATGTGATATTGTTGATAGGGTATGGTTCTGACATATCCACGTAAAAATCAACAAGTTGTCCTACCATTTTTCACGCCCTTCCCTCCGGTGGAAGTTCACCCTCCGGCGGAAGTTGGAGCAGCCGTTTGGTATGCAGGGTGTGTTCAGAGAAGGTTTCAAGTGCGCATGTCACATCCGGGTCTTCGGAAAGAAAAACAAAGCCACGTGGTCAAACGTTTGTATATGACAACATAGCTGGCTGGCACTGTTTTCTGCCGTTTCTGATTTTTTTTCGGCAAAGTGGGTTTTTGGGTGACAGAGAAAATAAATACAGGTATTCGCGAAAAAAGAGAAGCCTAAAACAACACGCTAGCACATAAAATTCACCCGCAGAAAATGCCAAACGATCGCAAACATTCAAAGAGGTTCAACATGCTCTGTGTATTGCCTGTCAGAACTCGTTTCGTTTGCGTAGTGAAGTCCGGTGTGGGAAAAAAGAGTTTTAAAAAAGAGAACAATAACTCTGGTCACCTGCTAGGCTTAAATTAATCAGAGGGTCCGCTTGAGTACGTGAGTGAATTCAATCAAGTATGTTGACAATGCGTTTTGCGGGTCCCACCCGTTGTGAGCCTCGACGCGGGATCAGGCACAGCGACCAAGAGCTGTGGCGCAAGTTTACAACCTTGCCAGTCAGAATAACTGGGTTTTTTTCCTTGTGTGCGACTAAACAGGGATAACAAGTTTATATTTTATTTTTGACGAGTACATCAAACCCATTTGAGGCAAAAAATCGCGCAGTTGGAGGGCCTTTACAACTCCTAAAATCGTCCACTGTCAGCCAATGCTTCCATGCTTCTGCAGGCTTGAGGAACCACCTGATCGGTTTGTTTACCTTTCTTCACTGGAAGACATGCTAAACCAAAAATCCCAGTTACAGAACGCCTGTGTGATACTTGTCACGTGCTGGAGGATGAGATACACTTTGTGTTGTCTTGTCTAAAATATGCCCATGATAGACAAGACTTGTTTGGTCAGATTAGATGTTCAAGATTATCCAGACTTCCAAACTTTGACCGATATCGAGAAATTCATCTTCATTATGACACTGGATGATATCTGTCTGACGAGCAAGATTTGTCGAGTGTTGCATAATTGGTGTCAGTTGTAGCAATCTCAGGTTCGGCTATTTCCGTATTGGCGGAACGAGCCTCTCACATAGAACGCACAAATCCCCACCGCAACCTGTAACCATCTCGGTCATCTATACGCGGTAAGACTGACCCTGGGATCGTGTGTATCCATTTACAGCCTACTTTCGGCAAGTGCGAGAGGGAATTTCCAGAAATCAATACCACGTGACATCGTCAGCCAATCAGCTAAAGTCTACCGACGTAACCACAACGTAACTCGCCATTTTCGAATCATGTGATGCCCTACTTGTTGAAAATTACAGATCTACCACACCTCTTGGGTGATACGAAAGTTATTTATACCTATATATTTTGTAAGCCCTAGCCTATATCTGTTTCCCAAGGGGTTTGAAAACCTGTAATTTATCAGATTTCTAGAGTCCGGATGAAGGCCGAACAAAATCCCGTAATATACCGGATATCGCTCCGCAATAATGGAGACTCACGATTCGCAAGCCATCTTATGGATGGCGAAGTGTACGCAAATGATCCCCACCGGTGGGGAGCGTATGACGATCACGCAGTGAACCGGCTACGAAATAGTGCCTTTGATAATCAAGAGATCCGGGCGCATTTCATTGTGAAATTCAGTTAATTTTAACCAAACGAACATAATTCATTCAAATTATACAAAACTATTTCTATGTTTAGTTGAATAATAGCAATCTATCAGAACTCAGCAACTGGGCTAATTTCCGCCAATACGGAAATAAACGAATGCGAGATTGGTTCCGCCGAAAAATAACTGTGCGCATGATAAAATAATATTCTTTATTGTACTGAGCATCCCATTTGGGACAGAGTAGAAAACACATAAAAAGTAGAATAAATAAGAAAGTAAACATACAGGTGCGACGTTTCCGTTCATTTGCGTACACTTCGCCATCCATAAGATGGCTTGCGAATCGTGAGTCTCCATTATTGCGGAGCGATATCCGGTATATTGCGGGATTCTGTTCGGCCTTCATCCGGCAGAGAACAGACTCGAGAAATCTGATAAATTACAGGTTTTCAAACCACTTGGGAAACAGATATAGGCTAGGCCTACAAAATATATACGTATAAATAACTTTCGTATCACCCAAGAGGTGTGGTAGATCTGTAATTTTCAACAAGTAGGGCATCACATGATTCGAAAATGGCGAGTTACGTTGGGGTTACGTCGGTAGACTTTAGCTGATTGGCTGACGAAGTCACGTGGTATTGATTTCTGAAAATTCCCTCTCGCACTTGCCGAAAGTAGGCTGTAAATGGATACACACGATCCCAGGGTCAGTCTTACCGCGTATAGATGACCGAGATGGTTACAGGTTGGTTTCCGTTTTCGCTCCCAGAAATCCACTAGGCCAGAGGTCAGTTTTCGCAGCTAAAGTGAGTTCTGGGGCTAGATTGTCAGTTGTAGGTCTAACAATAATATTTGTATTGATCTATCGTATTTGACAAAACCGATTTGTTGAGTGTTGCATAATTGGTATCAGTAGTACCATTAGTATTTGTATTAACCCATCTTATTTGACAAGTCGAAATGTTACATGATAAGTGTCAGTAGGCCTACTGTATTGGTAATAACCTTTTGTAAAGGCCAACCGCCAATGGTCAAAGGGAGGTAACCACAGTGCACATTATTGACACTCAGATATATATCTCGCAGATCATTGAAATACCTATGTCACTGTGTTAAATACTGCTGTTGCCATGCACCCATAGTATGCATGATGCCCTGTCATATATGGTGGTTAACATCTGATAGTAATAAGCCCCACTCCCCAGGGATCCTGGACCTTGGGAGTGTTAAGTGTAACAGGAATACAGAATAAAGTATGTATATAAATATTAATATTCATGTCACTGTTTTATTGTTTCTCTTGTTGTATTTCTCTTAAATTTTGTACTCTGCCTTTGACTGGTGTCTGTACAATAAAAATCTTGAATCTTGAATCAATCCCAGAATGCACCGCGGCCAGCGAAACTCCGATGAATCACTAGACCCGTATCCAGCTCCAATTCGCTATCGCTTTATCGGTGCGTGTGAGTTGGGGGCTAGTACGAGTCTAATGAATCACCAGAACACGCGCTGGGACGGACGCAGCGGCTAACTTTAATTTTCGGTCTACAGTATACGGTTTGGTTTTGTGTTTTAGTCATTTAGTGTTCGACTTGCATATGCGAAGATGGGTTTTATCTGACTTGGAGTTGTATCCTACTATTCGTGTAATAATTGCACAGATTCGTTCGTGATTATTTACGAAGCTTGTGGGGATCGCATTTCATTTGCGTACACTTCGCCATCCATAAGATGGCTTGCGAATCGTGTCTCTCCATTATCGCGGAGCGATATACAGACTTTACCGGATTCTGTTCGGCCTTCATCCGGCGAAGAACAGACCCGAGAAATCTGATAAATTACAGGTTTTCATACCCCTTCTGAAACAGATATTGCCTGGGCTTACAAAATATATAGGTATGTATAACTTTCGTATCGTCCAAGAGGTGTGGTGGATCTGAAATTTTGAACAAGTAGTTCATCACATGACTCGAAAATGGCAAGTTACGTTGGGGTTACGTCGGTAGACTTTAGCTGATTGGCTGACGAAGTCACGTGGTATTGATTTATGGGAATTCCCTCCTGCAGTTGCCGAAAGTAGGCTGAACATGGATACACACGATCCCAGGGTCAGTCTTACCGCGTATAGATGACCGAGATGGTTACAGGTTGGATCGCATTTGTGAACGCGAAGAGCAATGGCCATCTAGGCCTTTCACTGACCTACGTTGCCGCGGAACCGATAATTGTAGACAATGGTGCCACGTGATTGTATTGTTTAAAGAATGTTAAAACAACGGTAATTGTAAATTACAGGGCTACCCAAATGTTACCGTTGAATGCCGGTCAATGAACGGTAATTATAAAATACGGAGCAACATTTTACAGTTCAAAGCCTGTTAAAAAACGGTAATTGTAAAATACGGCGCAACGTAATTTTACAGTTGAATGTACTGGCACCTTTTCTGCCAGTACATTTAGCTGTGAATTTACGGCGTGATTTATAACAGCTGAATGATATGCTTGTATATCGCTATATATCGCACAGTTCCGGGGAAGGGACTGGTGTCTGAAGTGTTAGTCCTGAAACCTGAATTCATCCTTTTCAAGAATCAATCGTGCTATTTCAAGCAACAGATCGATGGGAGGATTTGGGATATTATAATCCATGTTTTCGTAGGTAGCAAGATCACTTCTGAGTGCTTCTAGGATTTCATTGAATCCGAGGTTCGTGTATAATAAGGTAATGTCATACGTAATAAGTAACGTATCAGTTGGTATTTGACGTTTTTCAATCTCACTGGTGAATTCTGAGGTCTCGGCTGAGTAGGTTTCTCGTTCCCACACTATGGGGATAAGAAGAAATCCAGGTAGCGCCCTAGTTTTTCAGTAGGGGTCCCGCATTGAGGTAGCTCAGGATTTACAGGATCAAGTTTTTTAATTGCCTCTTCTACCTTATGTATTTTTGGTATAGGAGATATGGTGTAATCTTCCTGGTCGAAACTTTCAGCAGAAAATTCAAGGTCTTCTGACTAAGAACTCCATGCACTAGCATTCAACCTAGTGACTGTCTGTAGTACCATTTTCTTAGTGTTTTTCATATTCATGGATTTTATTTCGGTATAATGTATACCATCGTACAGCTAGCTGTCTGTGCGCTTCCACTGTGTAGTCCTTTTTATAAGAATTACGGTGGTATTGTTTTTATCAGCTGTTTTGTTATTGTTTGTTTTTGTATTGTTTTTATCCAGTTATTAAATATAACTGGAAAGTCAAATGGATGCAGGCATGAGGTGCGATGTTTTCAATATCGATGCTAATTGCGAAAAAATCGTGAAAATATAACCATAAATCTGCATGCAGTATGATCAGGAAAACACTCAGAACGCATTTCGGCGATCTAGGACCCCGGAGCTTCCGGGGCCTAAGCGGCACGTGGACCCTCGCCTGTTGGGCTGTGATAGTCCCCACTTTCAATTCACTGTATCCCACCCATCGGCTAGAGTGTCAATCAAACCACAGGCGTTAGTGAGGTAGCTTAGGGTCATATTTTGGAAAGATCGTGACACGCTGGACCAAAGCACCAAACTTGGCACACCCATCACTTGAGACATATAGAACAATATCAGAAGGGGTGCCCGTTGCTCTGGGCTCTGTCATGCCCTCTGGGCCCCAAAAGGGCATCTGAGGGGCAATATTGCTATTCAAAGAATAGTTAGCCTCCCAACAGCTTCGTTATTTTTATTATCCTTGAGGCTGGGAAGCTGAAACTTGCCACACTGTATCACTGGTTCAAGCCCTACCAGAAAATGTAACAAAATCCAAGATGGCCGCCATGATGACAACATTTTCCAAAAATAAGCCATTTTCCTGACGATTTTTCGGTCATATTTTTCGATTTTTTTTTATTTATGCAATTTCTCCGCAAAAACTGCGTGATAAATTAGTAAATATTATTGTGATGTGAAATAAAATAGTTTTTGTCCACTTTTCATCGCGAAAAAGCAGAAATTTTGAAGAAATATGACAAAAACATCAATGTTCTGGCACCCCACGTGGCCGCCATCTTGAATTTACCCATGATCCTCTGCTCGGGGGTCATGTATAGGCTCAAAATGACCCCAATATGATAAACGATAAAGTTCTGGAGTTTCAGTTCTCCATTTTTTGTCGTTCCGGAGATAGCGCAGAATATTTGGCGGGGGGCCTAGGCCAGGTAGGGTTAATTTTGAAGGAATACGAGGAAAACAGAACTTTCCAGTTACACCCTAATATCATCCATTGTCTAAAACTACATCTAATATATTCCAGTGGGTGCCAAGACCATTACATATATATGTGCATGGTTCAACACCCGTGCATTACTCTAATTATATGCCGGTTGTGCATGTACATTGTAAGAAAAATGATACTGAAAGGGGAGGATCCTGTGTTCAATTGTTATTAGTGGATTCAGATCCAGTCCCCCCCCCCCCTCTGGGGCTCGCAACTGTTTAAAGCTAGCACTTTGTGTCTTTATAACAAATCAAATTAGGGGCATTTTATTCTCGGAAAAGAGCATCATGGGTAAATTCAGATTTGACGAAACGGTGGTGTACCTCGAAAATTTTGTTTTTGGAGTATTTTCCTCAAAATTGGTGTATTATTCTACGTAAAACTACCCAATAATATCTTAAATCACATCAGATGATTAATTACTAATTCGCAAGGTAATTTAGGCAAAGAAAATTGCACAAGTAAAAAGTTTGAAAAATGGATTCTAATAATCAGAAAAATGGCCTGTTTTTATAAAATGACGTCACCGTGACATCATCATAGAGACCATCTTGAATTTTGTTATATTTTCTGGTAGCACTGGAACCCTAGATATAGTGTGGCAAGTTTTAGCTTCCTAGCCTCAAGGATAATAAAAATAATGAATGGTAAGCTATCTATTTTTTAATTGGTAATATTTCCCCTTAACCCTGCCTGTCCTGGAGGGGGGGGACAATATGCCCCCCCCCCCCTCTATCAAACTTCCTGCGCTATCTCCGGAACGACAAAAAAACAGAGAGCTGAAACCCCGTGATTTTATAGTTTGTCATATTGTGGTCATTTTGAGCCAATTTGCATAACCCCCCGAGCAGGGGATCATGGGTAAATTCAAGATGGCGGCCACGAGGGGTACCAGAAAATTGATGTTTTTGTCATATTCCTTCAAAATTTCTGCTTCTCCGCGTTGAAAAATTGGCGAAAACTAATATTTACTAATTTATCACGCAGTTTTTGCGGAGAAATTGCATAAATAAAAAATTCGGAAAATCTGACCGGAAAATCAACCAAAAAGTGCGATTTTTGAAAAATGACGTCATCAGAGCGGCTATCTTGGATTTTTTTTTTTACATTTTCTGGTAGAGCTTGACCCAGGGGTATATTGTGGTAAGTTTCAGCCTCTTACATGTAACTCAAGGAGTAAGAGAATGGCCTCCAGGCCACGACAGGCCCCACAAAGCCCAGGCCAGATAGGGTTAAATGCCCTTGGCGTCACATGATCCAAAGTGATGGGCACCCCTTCAGGTGATGGATGTGCCAAGTTTGGTGCTTTGGTCCAGCGTGTCACGATCTTTTTGCTAAGCCACCTCACTAAGTGTAAAACCCGCCATTCCTGGTGACACTGCTGTAAATCTGTTTCGCGCATTTTGCACACAGTAAAATCCTTCTCTTGGAGTTTTCCGGAATCCTATTTTCATACCCACCCACCAATCACCAGACCACCATTACCCTCAATTAACCGATACCGTCCACCCACTGATCACGTGACCCGAAGTGTCCTCAACCGGAATTGACCTCCACCGAAATTAGTGACTCTCAAACCTCCACGAGTAAAACTCCACGAATGCGATCAGATTTACTGTTTTACTACTACTATTGACTGAAATGAGTATTTCTTCCATTTCAGCAGTATTTGATTGTACAAACCTCGGCAAGGGAAACCATACAGCGAAGTCTTCTTCTGTCACCCGGTCGTCGACATGAAAAGGCACATCTGAACCCACGTACTGTTGAATTCTCTTCCAACCAATGACTTTTACACATATGTGGAATAAATCCGCACTTTTAGACATATGTTTAAAAGTTTTACATATATGTTGAAAACTTTTTGACATATGTGGAAAACCCGATTAAATACTGAAACGGCTTGCCATAAAAGCCGTTTCGGTATTTAATCGGTTTTTCCGCATATGTTGAAAAATTTTGCACATATGTATAAAAGAATTCCACATATGTGTAAAAACCAGTTTTTAGACATATGTGCAAAAGTTTGATGACGATACAGCTCACCAATCTCCAGTGTACGAGTTGTCACAGCGAAACAGCTCACCAATTACCAGTATACGAGTTGTCAGAGCATTTCCATCATAGCTCTGTAGATTTGTATCTAATACCGCTTATGCCGGTGCTAGGGGCCGTGTGGTCATATCATCCAAGTTGCCACATGAACAGGTACAATAAAAGCGTACCTGAGATACAACACATATCACGAATCGCTAGATTCTTGGTATGTACTTTAGAATAGGTTAACCAGAAGACTATTCTGTGAAGTCATGTGACGCAGTCAGTATGTCGGCACCTCTTCTCACTTCCCTTATATGTGTTGTAATTTTTACCTGTATATGGCGAGATTCTGCTGGTGGACGTTTCGTCTCCGAGGCCCGCCCCCTGTACAGACCTTTTGGTCTTTGATATATGTTGGCATTTGTGGGAAGTTGATGCTGGGTCGACATCGGGCCTTACAGAATAGTTTTTTGTGTTAAATGCCGTCATTTACATCTGACGACGATACAACTCATCAATCTCCAATGTACGAGTTGTCACAGCGAAACAGCTCACCAATTACCAGTATACGAGTTGTCAGAGCATTTCCATCATAGCTCTCTAGATTTGTATCTAATACCGCTTATGCCGGTGCTAAGGGGCCGTGTGGTCATATCATCCAAGTTGCCACATGAACAGGTACAATAAAAGCGTACCTGAGATACAACACATATCACGAATCGCTAGATTCTTGGTATGTGCTTTAGAATAGGTTAACCAGAAGACTATTCTGTGAGGTCATGTGACGCAGTCAGTATGTCGGCACCTCTTCCCACTTCCATTATATGTGTTGTAATTTTGCAACGTTTGAGCTGTTCCAACACCACGTCTGTCGCCTTGATCCATGAAGTCTGTTAAATCAGGATGGAGGGGTGGCAGGCCGTACGGGTCAAAGTATTCCCCCTGCTGTTCTGTCAAGTACACGGCCACCCAATGTTCACCGGGCCGATCCATCGGGTCCGTGTTGAGAACGTATGCAGCAGGATACACACGGTCTAATGGGAACACATCTCGGGCGAACACCCCTTGAAAGACCGTACGTGTCTCTGGGTCATTCTCCAGCACGGTGGTTATCTGGTCTATATCCATGTTAGGTGGAGAAGTCACACGGGACGTTGCGCGCCTTGTCCACTTGAATGATGTTGTCAAACTCGGCGTAGCAGATCACATTGACGGTGGTCGCCAGGGCTCGTGCAAAGTGGATTTCCAACCATAAATTGCCTTGCTTGGCCAGGGCCAGCTGATGGTCGTTCTCTAAGGTGGATATCAGATCGAAACAGAACAACGTGTATCCGTTCGCGTAGTGCTCCCGACTGATGAAATTCCCTTCGTCCTGGTTGATTTGACCGGTGGCTGTAAACAGGCTCTGATAGGCTCGAATGAAATTCGCGCGCCCAAAGTTCGGTGTTAAGGCCGTGGCTGGCACCTGTTGTCCATCCACATGTAGGGCCACAAAATTGATGCCGAAATGTTTAAAGTCAAACGGATTCTCTGGGTAGGCTCCACTGAAACTGGTATTTTCCACACAGGCCAGGATCAATCGCTTGGGTAGTTCCCCAGGAACAGGTTTTCTTTGTTGGCGCTCATATTTCCAGCAGACACAGAGAACACTTTGGTTTGTACACGTCGGATAGGGTACTGGGCTGGTTTTGTTTCCAAGGCTTTCATGTGTCCCAATTGAACAGCTGGATTCGGTTTCACTTTTCGGACATACAGCACTGCGTCTTGGATAACAATCTTATAGTCAGCTGCATGCCCCTCTACGTTAGTGGCCATCAAGGCGAAGGTCGGAGGCGCCCGTATCAGTCGGATTTTGATGGGGATCTTGTTCAAGAGGTACTGGTCTTGCATGAACATGTCTGCGTGCAATCGACCCATGAGATCCACCGAGGCACTGTTCGCAGTGAAAGCCTTCCGTTTGTTATATCCCACATTGTCCACCGTGTCCATGTGCTCGGGTGTGTCCTGGTAGAATAAAGCGGCTGTCAGCTGAGATTTTTTAGCCTCTCGGCCATACGTCTCGATGTAGGCTCGATAGGGGTACGTGTTGGTCGAGTCACTGATGAGTTTGTCGCTGAGAAAAATATCCACCTGTTGAAACATCGAGTGCAGCCAGAGATTCGTCGGGCCCACCGTTGCAGCTTGGATAATTCTGGTGCCAGCCCCATTGACCACCTTGGCTTTCACATACAAGTATGTATGGGCTAAATCCACATAGGCCGTATCCGCATTACTGATGGTGAACTCGATGGGCCCGGTTTCGTTGATGCTGGAGAGCGGGAGATGCTCCACCCATAATCCTTGTTCGACACTGGTCTGTGTGGGCGGCACGGTCCACAAATCAAATTCACTGTTGGTGGAGAGGCAGGACTCGGCGTGGATCAAGGACATGTTTTAAGAAAAGATATCCTTTGTCTTCTTCGATGTGCGTCGTCGCTGGGTCGGTCGTCGACTGGTGCGTGGTCTCTGTGGGGCAGCTCTTTTATTCCCTACGGTGCGTTGTGCTTTGGCCACCAAGACGCCTCCCGCTTCTTTGGCCCGCCGTTTCAAGGCTTCTTTGGGTGCCGTACCCCCCAAGACATCACCGGCCACTTGCAGTCCACTGCGTACCGCTTGTTTGCCGATTGCTTTCACCCCACGCGTCATCAAGGGCTGGAACGTTTTGACGATGCTGCCGGGTATGTTCCCCAGTCCATGTCCTCGTTGCATGCGTGCACCGCTAAAGACCGGAAAGCCACCCCCGGCCTGTTGGGCATAATAGTCCGTATAGCTGCGTGCATCGCACTCGTAAGGTACTTTCATTATGCAAAGTGGGGAGCACGTGCTTGTCGAAAATGAAGTGTCAGCACCACTTTTCCTCGTTCGAATGCTACCGGTCGTCCCGTGTCATCTCTTATATCCACCGTCATCGTGTTGATGTCGGTTTGTCGTACGGGCAGGTAGAGCATGTGGGTGAAACTGTGGGTGACTTGATCTCCATACGTCTTTTTAATCGGGACCACCCGTAACAGAGGTGTGTTGATATCGCCCACGATGTAGTTGTCCACCACGTCCGAGTAGACGTAGAGTCCGTACATACCCGACTTCATATCCATCGGGATCTCGCCTTGGTGAGCGGTGGGACCAGCGAACGTCCGTAGATCGAAACCCAGCATTTGCTGTAGGATAGGACTCAGTACGACACTCGCGTTGGCGGTGACGATAAGCTCTGCCTTGTCGTTGTGTGCGTTGTAATCGAAGTTCACGTGATTCTTGAAGGGATAGGCTTGGATGGGTTTTGAACTATTCGTGACCTGCCGTAGAGCCTTATAATGCAACAGTCTTGACAGTCCACCCATAAACTCCTTGGGAGTATCGTATTGGCCTTCAGGGAGAGTGAGTCGGGTGTCTTTTCCTTCGTAGGTCACCTCGTACCACACCGCATTGGCTCGCACGTTGTACCACGAGTAAGGGTATTGGATATCCACGAGGCCACATTCCCAGCGCCCAGGTAAATGCAACGGTTGTGGTAACTGGGTCACGTACTTGGCCAAGGTGTTGTCAGGAAACACATCCAGCGAACTGTTGCTGGGTAGGGTGAGGTAAAACATGGCGACTGAGCTGTCCTGGTGCTGCTGTTGGTTTTAATAGGTGTTCCAGGCCTTGGGCGGTTGTGTCCGGCGTCGCGTTCGTCGCGTTGACTTGCTACGTGTCACGGCTCTGGAGATGTGGGGTGTCCTGATCGAGGATGGTTTTTTAAAGGTCTGAAAAGAAGGTGCCCGTTGTGGTGGTGGAGCTTTGGGGGGTGACTCCGGTTCCCATTCGGCTTCCCAAGGTTGTGGAGTCTGTCGTGGTGCACGACTCGGTGAGTCACGCTGCATAAAGGCCCAGCGGTGGGGGTTCCCCACCAATTCCTGTGGTACATGCATGTCTTTTAAGCCTTGAGCGAAGACCTCTCATCCTCGAGGATCCGTGTGCGACCTGCGTTGACGCATCAGATCATTCACTAAATCCGTCATGTGGGTCCCGGGAACCACCTGATTCTGTACCAGGAGTTCACCTTTATCATTCCAAGTCATGTTAGGATTCTGTTTCATCCGTTGTAATACCAGGCCAGCTTGTTTCTTGAACGATGCAGGTACATTCTTCAGCACTTCGTCTTCCACCCACTGTGGGGCTGTGGGTGCTACCCCTGGTAATGGCGGCTGTTGGAGCGGTGCTCAGGTCGGCGGTGTGTCACGTGGTGGAGGTGGTGGTGGTGGGGTAGAGAGGGTTTTGTATTGGTCCATGAACGTCATGTACCGTTGAAGCGTCTCATTGTACCGTTGCACTTTCTCACTGTCGCTTAACCCTGGTCTCTGTAAGATCTGTTGCATCTCTCCATCGAGGGTGTTTATGGTCTTCACCGTAGGTGGGACAGGGTAGGGCGATTGGAGGTTTTGAAGGAATCGTGGTTCGACGAGGACCATTTTTGTCGTGTGGTTCATTGTCGGCCGAAGAGTCCACCCAATACTGGACCCAACACGGAAGCGGCCAGCGGTGCTAAGATGGCCCCGAGAAAGCCGCCTTTCTGTAACACCTTTTTCTTTTGTGTTTGAGGGACCCGCTTCTGGACTAGGGTTCGGAGACCTGTCTTATGCTTGGCTAACTTGGTCTTCTGAGCCGGAGTCAGTGGTACATTGCCTTTTAACAGGTTGTACCCGATCTCGCACAGACAGCGTACAAGGTCAGGGTCCGCACCACGTACAATGGTTCGGACCAACTCGGGTGGGGCCGTCTTCAATACACGGAGCGTGGGAGCGTGCTTCCGTACTCGCGCAGACATCATGTACAACTAATGTTAGAACCCACAACTCTGCTCTTTTTATCTACTTCAGAGAACAGAGACAAAGTCAACCATGCTGTGGTATTCATTCTTTTCATTATCCCCATCATCAAACACACAGACCCCAGCTGGGGGAGCCACTGTGTGTGTGTTTACATTATTTTTGCATGTACACGTGGTGGGCCTCTCCGGGAAAGATGCCGGTCCGTAGTCGAAGATGTTCGTGGGTGGCTTGCTTGAGGTCGAAGAGCATATACCCGTGCTGATGGGTTGTGGCATCTTTAAAGGCTTCCAACGCAAACGGTGTGCAGCCGGGATACATCTGTCTCGCCAGGTACAGCAGGTGAGTGGTATCTCTCGGGTTTTTGAAGACCACCAGGTAGTGGGCATTTAAGCTGATGTTCCGATGTTCTTTGTTTTTACTGAACAGATTCTGCACAATGTAGATGATGCTGAGCCGTCGATGATGGCTGCCTTTGGTAAAGAGTTGGGTGACCCGACTGTCCGTCTCCGCCATGCGATCATCCAGAACCACCAAGGTGTCGGGTTCCAAATCGGCCAGGTTGGGTAGGCCTTCCACGAACGTGATGTGGGGCATTGCTGCATACGCTGCCTGCCATTCTCCGTAACACCACACGACTCGGGAAATGGGAGGGGTGATCATGCTGTCGGCGTGTTCGATGAGCTTCCTGACGAAGTGCGTTTTGCCGGAGCCCGTCGGTCCTGCGATGACGCAAGTGAAGGGATGCTGCCAACGGGGGTCCATGGTTGGAGGTGTATCCGCTGTCGTGGTAACTCGCTCTTGTAAATTTGGTATGAGTGAACTGGAGTGGTGGGTACAACGTCGGTCGTCGTTGTCTGTTCACTGCGAGGGATGATGATGGTGGTGGGTACAACGTTGGTCGTCGTTGTCTGTTTACTGTGAGGGATGAAATCCGGTGGGTTTTCCGACGTAGTAGGTGTACTTGGTGTAGGTGTTGACTCTATACTTGGTGTGGAGCTCGACGTGGCTTGTACACGGGGTGTGGTGGTGGTGACTGGGCTCGATACGGGGTTGATTGGTGCTCTCTGTAGACCGGTTTCACTGATGGCTGGTGTTCTCAATTGGTTAAGTAACGTGCTGAAATAGGCTACGTCGTAAAACACACCTCCGTACAACACACTCAGCAGGGTTAGCACTATCACCACAAAGCCTACTTGCGCTTTGCGCGTTTTGGAAGACGCTGTGTTCAGAGACGGTTGCACCGTGTTCATGGTCGGACGTGGAATGTAGGATGACGGTAGTGGTGTCTGGCTTTATAGTCGTTTCATCTGGTTGGCTGCGACCCAGGAATTGAAGGAACTGGGCCAGCCTTGCCATTTGACGAAATGAAACAGTTTGCCACGTCGACGTTCCGTTTTCAAAATCTGCTCCACCGTGTAGTAGTCTTGCTGTGTTTTACGACAGGCTGTAATTCCGTCTCGTAAAACGTCCCTAGCAACGGTTCCCCTTGAAGATCTTCCAGTTCATAGACTCGCTGCTGTCAGGGTAGGCGCCGTTTAATCAGGAAGTGCTCATCGCTCCAGTTGGGCAAGTAACTTTTCTCAAATTGACCTTTGACTTTACTGATCCGTACAGGGTCCCCGACCTTGTACACCGCCTTCGTCGTTCGCTGCGATGGCCTGGGGTACAAGACACGCCGGACACGCTTCATTGCGTTGGGTCACGGTAATGGGGGCTCTCTCTATACTCCGATGATAGGCTCGATTGTAACCACTCACAAGTTTCGGGAGACATCGATGTACCGCCTTGTATTCTTATAGGTGAAATATTTATACATACGGCCTTTGAATGTCCTGTTGAACCTTTCCACCACGGAAACCTTGGTCTCGTTGTACGTATGGAAGAAAAACACCTTCTGGGCTTTCAGAAACTGTTGGAACGGTCTGTTGAGGAATTCCGTGCCTTCGTCGGTTTGCAAATACAAAGGTTTGCGCCCGGTCTTGAATATGTCTTTGAACGCCGCTATGAGATTCGCCCCCGTTTTCGTCCGGATGGGCACCACCCACGCATACTTGGATAGGATATCGATGCACGTCAAGATATACTGATTCCCATCGTTGTGTTTGGCAAAGGCGCTCATATCGACCAAATCCGCTTGCCACTGGGCATCTATTCCTCCCACGATGACCCGGTTCCGTAGAAAATGGCGACGGACAGATCGATGTAAGGTATAGGTATCTTGTTTTCTTAACCAATCTCGGACTTGGGCACGTTGTATCCCCTGGGGTTTGGCCGCTCGATAGAGAGCCGACAATGCACTATAGGTCGCCGGACTGTCGGGACTGCAGTATAAGTTATCCAACACCTTCTCCCAGCGCTTCATGGTGACAAATGATGATGGACCCTGGCTCTATCGTTTATTTATAACGGGTATATCTTGGGCCGGAGTTTCTTTCTGATTTTCTTCGTTGGCTTCCACAGTGTCCATTGTAAATGACCAGTCCAACTCGTCTGATGACCGCTTGATAAGCACTTGATCCACATCTAACACGGCATCTTCCAATGCAGACCATAGATCAGGGTGAAGGCTAAAATGCACTGTACCCCCATCTAGCCGAGCCAATTGAGCAAGAAAGGGCCGCGTCGGATGTACACATCGTGACACAAGTGGATGAGGTCGCCGTCCAGTTCACCAGACAACACCCGTTTGAATTTGGTCCAGCCCTCTCGGGACAGACGAATGTGAGCCGGGTACGGTTGTGTAGGGTCCGCATCACAGATGTCTCCCACCTCCTCCATGATATCGACCTTATCCGCATACACGTGCAGGAAAACCTCGAGGGTCAAGCTGAGATGGGCAAGTATTATATGCTCCGTCATGGTCAGTACGTAAATGGTACCAGATTTCACTGCCTCTCGTATTTATAGGGAGAACTCCGTGAGATCAAAGGATCAGGTGGTCATGTCACTGGGCTGACTGAGTTTAGCCGGGTAATCAATGGCATCGTCGTCTGGTTCATGGCTAGACATTTGTTCATTGGGTTCTGCCGCCGCTTCTCTCAGGGCACGAGCCCAGTCCAACTCGTCTGATGACCGCTCGTCCGGTGTAAACAGCTGGTCCATGATACGCACCACTTTCTCGAAGGCTATCCACAGATCGGGGTCTAGGGTGAAGCTTCGCGTAGGGTCTTGGTAGCGGCCCAGGCGTGGGAAGAAGGGTCCACGGTATACGTAGATGGCATTGTCTATGTGGATGAGGTGTCCATCGAGCTCGCCGCTCAACACCCGTTTAAATTTGGTCAAGCCGTTACGGTGTAGCGTAACCGTATTCGATACGGTCTCAGCGGGCGACCAGCAAACATCTCCACGGTCTTTCACGAGGGTGACTTTATCTTCATAGACGTGTAATCCCACCCGGGGTGTAAGGGGAAGGATGGCTCGTAGGACTGGTGACATGCTTGATCCAATGGCGAACGGTGAATGACACACACTCTGTCTGACCCTCGTATTTATA
>JAVTVY010053996.1:0-31968 GCA_036873755.1 Hanleya hanleyi
GTTTTTAATCCGATTTTAACATAAAGAAATGACAAACTCGTTCGACGAGCTCGTTTCACACCTTGACGGTCACCACTCGACAGGTTATCCGAGTAAACGGTCAGTGCATTATGAGTAGATGTCATAGCCCTTTTGTATATGAATAGCCGCTTCAATAGACACGAGGAATACTAAGTGTATAATGAACACACATTTACCAATATAACCCAATCAAAATCTAACCGACACACTTGTACATAGGCAATTATTCTCTTCTATTTATATCTCCCTCCGCTCACTCCTTGTTATTTATTTATTTATTTTAAAATACAGCGATTGTAAACATCTTAAATGAACTAAGAAATGTAACGTGAAATTTAAATGAAGCATTGAGTTGATGGGCCGTGAAATCCGTATGGGAAGCGGCCCTTAAACTACAATTCCAATCAATCACACCGATTTCATTCATTCATTCCCTGGTCACATAAAGTGCTAAACGATTTATTATGGTATTTACTTGTTATCAAAATTAGACATAATCAAACGAAACATTTGTTATCAAATGTATTTGGTACAAAAGAAGGCCTATAATAAAGTACTTATTGCGGAATACATACTAAGACTTAGTAGGCTCCAACGATAATGGCCTTTCTGTGAATAGATGTTTTTAGATAATTAGCAAGTCATACAAGTGATGCAAGCAGGCGATTTCCTGATTAGTCTGTCGCCAGTTACCTTCACAATACACGAACGACCAACAGGTTAATCGGCTGTCAGCTGGGGCGCAATAATCTGCTCCCTTAAAAGTAATCAAGACGGGGAACGAATTCAGAAAAATAAATTCAAACATAAAATTACACTATTTAGAATTGGAATTTCATTTTTTTTTCAACGGAAGGAAGATCTAATTTCGAATATTGAATTTGGGTAATAAAAAAATGGCCGTTTTCTTCAGTCAGGTGCGTTCTGTGTATCCTTAGGACATGTAAATGTAAAACACATTTTTCACTTTGCAGGATGATACATGTTTACATGCGGAATGAAGACATGTCTCATGACACGTGTTTCAAATTGAAACATGAAGCCGTTTCAAAATGAAACGTACTTATTCACATGTCACAAAAGTTGAGACAAAATCATGTTTCATTTCAAGACGTTAAACATGTCGCCAATTGTTAAAGTGTACTGTACATGTAGATTTGTGTTTAGTGCAATTTGATGATCGATAGAATCTCAATGTCAGTTTAGTAATAAATAGAGGATATCAACTCTTTCTTGACCGATACTATAAATATTTCATCGAATGGGGTGAGAAAATTTCTCATCCCACGAGATGAAATATTTATGGTATTCGTCGAGAAACAGTTGAGATTTTCTTTCTATTATATACTTTTGGGGTAATAGTTTATTCTGGATGTATGAAAACATTGAAATAATTCAGATGTTCTAGGGCTTTTCGATTGAAGGTACACTGAAACTCTGATTATCTTCACCCTGACGGACTACTTTGCTGCTAACAGATTACACGTGTCACCACTGTAGCGAATTTCTTTCAGTCGGGGTATCATGCACTTTAGTATCGATGGCATCCAGCAGATCTCATGAATTTTATTAGCTTCGTCCCCCAATAACCGATTTTCATGCCGTTCGGACATGCGTCCCCATCTCCTTTCCCTTCGACAGAAAAGCACAGTCGATCGTGTGTCGAGCCGGGTTTGCCCCATTCTCTGCAGACAGGACTGACGTGCTGATTCTCGTTCGCCTCACTGGTTAACACAGAGTTTGTGCCACACATTTTATTCTCGTTCCAAACAAAATCGGGATTCGCCCTTAATTTTGCTCATGTCCGTCCAAATAGCATAATTCAAATTTAGAATAATCGATTGATTACAATGGCCAGGTTTACCCATTGTGGTTGTCGTTGTTGTGGAACTGGAAGTTCGGTTGTACGGAGATATCCTTTCGATTTTGTCTGATTCTGAATGAATACTCACTGACAAGAGACACAGTCATCGAATTAGGTTGTTTTTCATGTCTCCTCGTCAACTTTGATGTGACATATTCGTCACAGGGCCCCAAATTTGAGCATTCGACTGATGACGGTGTTTTTTTTTCCGTTTTTCGCGCTAATCTGCTCTGGCCACCTTGCACTCTCGCCATCGTCGGCGTCGCTGTACGCGGCGCACGCGTACGTGGCGAGCGGTTCTAGTATTTCCGATGCTTGCACACTGTATAAATCATTGTGATTGTAGTTTACTGACATGTAAACATGGTGAGGAATGAAGCGCTTGGTCGACAGTAGTAATGTAAGAGCATTTAGACGTAATGGCGCTTCACTGCGCATGCGCAGAACCTTTTGTGACGTCACAGCGCATGTGTGTGGTGGTGGGTGGTGGGTTTAAGATGGCGGCTTGTGGTGGTGGGTGGTGGGTTTAAGATGGCGGCTTGTGGTGGTGGGTGGTGGGTTTAAGATGGCGGCTTGTGGTGGCGGGTGGTGGGTTTAAGATGGCGGCTTGTGTTGGTGGGTGGTGGGTTTAAGATGGCGGCTTGTGGTGGTGGGTGGTGGGTTTAAGATGGCGGCTTGTGGTGGTGGGTGGTGGGTTTAAGATGGCGGCTTGTGGTGGTGGGTGGTGGGTTTAAGATGGCGGCTTGTGGTGGTGGGTGGTGGGTTTAAGATGGCGGCTTGTGGTGGTGGGTGGTGGGTTTAAGATGGCGGATTGTAGAAAAACGTATAAAAGGAGGCGATTTTTAGGGGTGGGGTGTATTCATTGCACTACCCTGCGGAGCACTCTGACTCACCTGACCTGCCTGCCTGCCTACCTGCTTCACCTCTAGCCTGCTTCACCTCTAGCCAGCCAGCCAGCCTGCTTGCCTGTTTGTATGAGCTGTGGAGAACCTTTTACTTTTTTTCATTTTACCAGTGCAAATTCACCAGACTATTACACCGTAGCAGTTACTCACCAGCCTGAACCCATAGTCATGGAGTCATCATTTTTAGAGAAGCTTCGAAAGTACCGTGTTCGCATCATTGATGAAATGCAGCATGTGGCCGAATTATGTGATTTGCTTATGGAGGAAAACATACTTCTGAAACAGCGTGTCGAAGATATCATGGCTGAGAAAACCACTTCAGCACAAAACAGAGCCCTCATCGATGGTCTAGTGCGCTCTACCCCCTATGCATTTCTAGCCTTCGTGGAGGGGTTGAAGAAGACGGGAAATGAAGAACTAGCAGATCTACTTGAAACCCACGTTATACAAGATGATGATATCTTAGCCACGCACACTACCCCAGAGCGTACACCTGCCAAACGCGGTGCACGACCCAAACGGCCCCGACTAACACCTTTAGAAATACCTGAGTCAGTGCTTCAGCCAGTACCCCAGCAAGTGCCTGAGCCTGTGAAAGAAGAGGTGCAACTTCCTATGTCTGTGCAGGATATCAATAACATTATCCAGCAGGCCTACCAGGCAGCCCACACGGACATTTGGGAGCTCTCAGCCTATTTAACTGTGAGTGTCAAAGACGAAGAAGTGCATTTTAACGCATCGGGCTTTAACGACAGACCCGCTAGGCATATTGCCTTGACCTTCGACACCTGGCAAAAACTGGAGACCCTTGATTACGCCATCGATGCGGTTATTCGCGACTAGGGGGGTGACGAAGCGAAATTTGATGTGGGTGACGACATCTTTGTCAGCTGTGCCTATTTCAACGACCAGCTCCTGGTGCATATCCGCAAATGGAAAATGAGGTTAGATACGCAAGAGCGTGTTCCTTGTCCTCAGGGTGTCACCTTGAAAATAACGGCGTGGCGGAAGTTGCAGAGTCTCACAGGTACAATTCGTCAAGCCCTGGCTTACCAGGTGTCTCACTATATTTATAAGAAGTACATCGACACAGTCCTGGATCTTATCAGACCTCGCATTCGACACTTGCGTATCCAAGCATGTGCAGGCTGTGGGAATAACAGTCCGATAAACATGCATACGTGTGTGGACAATAGTGTACCCTCATACGCGCTGATCACTGAGGCACTACAGGACGTCACCGAGGAGCAAATTGCCCTGGCATTGGAAGCTGCCTGCGCTCCCAGAATTCCACGTGAAGAGATTGCTACCTATATCTACGTGCACCAGGGGCGGAAAGACGATGATGAGTTCAAACAAGTCTTGTTGCAGAACTATTGAACAAGTGTTGAAAAACATTTACCGTATTCCTACACGTTCATTGAAGTGGCTTGAGAGCGTATAATTGTATTAAAATTCAATACTCAGAGTTTTTTACTGTTAATTGTATTAAAATTCAATACTCAGAGTTGAAGACGTTCATTCTATTGTCTTGTTGTATAAATATTGAGCATTTTCAAGTCTTATTGCATTGGAACATTCAGACATTATCATCTGCCAGTCTTGCTCAAGCTGAAAATACGGCTTCTCTCTTCACGTATTCCTACACTATGTTCATTTTATGTTCATTGTGCATTGAAGCGCCTTCATAGCGTATAATTGTATTAAATTCAATACCCTGGTGAACACGTTCATTCTATTTGTGTTAATAAAAAACAGTAGAAAATTAAAAAATGGTTTGTTAGTGTTCATTTTTTTTTTTTAATTTTTTTTTAAAAATTAAAAAAAAAAAATTTTCATAGGGGGGATGATGGGAGCTGGTGTTATTTTTTGGGTGCTTTGAGTTTAGAAGTTTTCCCTTTCGGAAAGATGGGGTGGCTCTAAAAAGAGCCTTTGTAAAAGTGTTACGACACTTGTTTTAGGAGCGGTAAATTCTCTTTACCCCGGCTACCTGCTTCCTACAAACGGGACACTTGATCTTTAAATGCTGTTCGTCCGTTTCAGCGCAGTGGCACATGTCCCCTATACATGTTAGCGTCACCCAGCATTCTTCACATAGGCATAAATGCCCGCACGGAAATAGGGCGTACAGGCTTTCATCGTCTGTACACACACTGCACCTTGATTTACTTTCTTCCTTCTGTAGGTCTTCTTCTTGTTTTGAAATCACAGCGTCCATTTGATTCATGTCTTGTCTCATGTGATTAATCTGTTCGTTCAGGCGGGTTACCTCGGCCCAAGAGCATGGTGGTGGTGGTGGTGTTGTTGTTGTTGTTGTTGTTGTTTCGGCGGTAGCCGACGTCGTTATAATCGGAGTTTGCGTAGCCGTTGTATTTGCTGGAGGTCTGTTACTGTTTAACCAGGGGAGTTCTTCTTCTTCATCAGTTATATCCTCATCTTCTTCTTCCATGGCCACCCTCCTGATTTTTTGGTCTTGTTCTTGACTTCGCTGTCTTATCAACCTCGCATCTTCTTCCATTGCCTCCCTCCGCAGCTCTTCCAGTTGTTCTTCACTTCGCCGTATCATCGTTTCGTCGGCAATAACCTGCTGAAAGCTTGTAATTATTGTCACTCCACCATCGTTATGTTCATCTCCACTCGTAATCACCTCTCTGTGTTCTCTAGGTTCTCTAGGGTCTCTAGGGTCGGTGAATAGTCTTCGTCTTGTACCCATGATTGTAGTTGTGAATAAATGGCAACATACTACGCGTTATTTATAGTCTAGGCGGCTTGTGGTTGTGGGTGGTGGGTTTAAGATGGCGGCTTGTGGTGGTTGGTGGTGGGTTTAAGATGGCGGCTTGTGGTGGTGGGTGATGGGTTTAAGATGGCGGCCGGTGTGAGTGGGTGCAAGATGGTGGTATCTGCTAAAAAATTTTGTGTTTTATTTTTCCAACTTTAAAACGGGTCTCATTTTTTGCAATAAATGTGAGTTCACTGCAGCATGTTTATCGAAAAGAAAAAACTAGGAAATTTTCCCCATTTGACACCCATAGCTGTACTCACATTTTTGCTTGCACACTGTATAGTGCTGTGTTACCGTAGCCCCAAGGATAACATTTCATAGTTTTCTTTCGATAAACCAGCTACAATTTTCAGGGTCACATTATAAGGCTGTGAGCAACATACTTGACGTATTTTTACCCAGGAAAACCGATTTATTTCCAGTGTACCGGGTTTTCCACACTACCGAACCATAACCTTACGGGTTTAAAAATCGATAAAATTATTAAAAATAGTGGCTTAGTCTATCGCTACCCTGCTAAAATTTTAAATGCTACACCATCAGTTGCCCCAGTTCAACTTGAAATAAAATTTATACGTGCACTCGCATTTATTGCAAAATCACACCCGTTTAAAATTGGAAAAGAAACACAAAAATATTTCTCCAGCGTAAGTGAGCACAAAAAATTTAAGATGACGGCTTGTGGTGGTGGGTGGTGGGTTTAAGATGGCGGCTTGTGGTGGTGGGTGGTGGGTTTAAGATGGCGGCTTGTGGTGGTGGGTGGTGGGTGGTGGGTTTAAGATGGCGGCCGGTGTGAGTGGGTGCAAGATGGTGGTATCTGCTAAAAAATTTTGTGTTTTATTTTTCCAACTTTAAAACGGGTCTCATTTTTTGCAATAAATGTGAGTTCACTGCAGCATGTTTATCGAAAAGAAAAAACTAGGAAATTTTTCCCATTTGACACCCATAGCTGTACTCACATTTTTGCCTGCACACTGTATAGTGCTGTGTTACCGTTGCCCAAGGATAAAAATTTCCTAGTTTTCTTTCTTTCGATAAACCAGTTACAATTTTTAGGGTCACATTATAAGGCTGTGAGCAACATACTTGACGTATTTTTAGCCAAGAAAACCGATTTATTTCCAGTGTACAGGGTTTTCCACACTACCGTACCAGAACGTTACGCGTCTAAAAATCGATAGAATCATTAAAATAGCTTAGTTTACCGCTACCCTGCTAAATTTTTAAATGCTACACCATGTGTTGCCTCAGTTCAACTTGAAATAAAATCTATACGTGCACTGGCATTTATTGTAAAATGACAACCGTTTAAAATTGGAAAAGAAACACAAATATTTTGTTCAGCGTAAATGTAGACAAAACAGATATAACGATTTCGCTGACGTCCGCGCCTTACACTATAAATAGCGCGCAGTATTTACTCATTTATTCACAATTATGCCAGTGTCTACTAGACGTGCACAGTGATGGAGTCATCCCTGGCTGAAATCATGGATATTGACATATCAGACTTCATCACAAATCATGATGAAGTACAACTCGGCAACATCATTAATATGGTACATGACGAGCCATGGTTGGATGCTATAATGGAAGACTTATTTAAAGACGAACCCCAGGACCATTCTAATCAACACCCCCTAGGAGCCAACCCAGGAGCCACACCGCATCTTAGTGACCTCCCAGCAGCCACAACGCATCTTAGTCACCCCCCAGCAGCCACAACGCATCTTAGTCACCTCCCAGCAGCCACACCGGATCTTACCACAGTCCAATACCAACGTTTTGACGACATGGACCGCGTGCTAGAAGCTATGTTGAAACAACAACAAAGCCCCCAAGCTAAAGAAAAAGCAGGAGAAACGGCACAAGAAGAAACAGAAGAAGATGATGAAACAGAAGAAGATGATGATGAAACAGAAACAGAAGGAGAAGATGAGGAGAAGAGGAAAGACTTAAAAACCACAGTACCCGAAAAATGAAAAGACTTAAGAAAAAACAGAAAAGACTCAAGAAAACACAGAAAAGACGCCAGAAAAAATAGAAATAGAAAAGAGGCAAGAAAAAACAGAAAAGACGCAAGAAAAAAGAGAATAAGAGAGAACACAAGAAAAATAAGCCAAAAAGAAAACGAAGACGTAATCCACTACGCTTCCGCAATAACAACAACACTGGCATCCAACACAGAACGCCAAGCAGCCTCCTATTTACACTGCGTGGAATGCTGTAACCACTTTGCCAAATACGCTATTTTCCCATGTGGGCATCAGGCTTTGTGTATAGCTTGTATACATCGACATGCCCAAATACCAGAGTGTCGGGACGATTACAAACCCCTAGTGTGTGAATTCATAGCCCTGGTATGCCCGGTGTGTACTGTGAGAAGACAACGCCAACTGCCCCCAACGATGTAATCGCTTACATATTCCAAAGGTTCTTTTCAGAACCACCCCATCTTTCCGAAAGGGAAAACTTCTAAAAAATGAAAAAGCACAAAAATGAAAAAAATATAACACCAACCCCCGCACACATACCTAGGTAAACAATAGGTAAATATCAATAATTTCAGTCCGTTATGATTCGGGCTGTAATGTTATTCCTTTTACCGATGTGTAAAAGTAGTAATATGTCGCACAGGGTCGCCAACGACAAAAACAACCCCCTCCCCCTCTTTCTAGTCCAAGCCCCTGTGCTGGTTCAATAATTTCAGTCCGTTATGATTCGGGCTGTAATGTTATTCCTTTTACCGATGTGTAAAAGTTGTAATATGTCGCACAGGGTCGTCAACGACAGTGACAAATATCGGCAATCATGCAAAAACACCTCCCCTTACCCTCCCCCTCTTTCTAGTCCAAGCCCCTGTGCTCGTTCAATAATTTCAGTCCGTTATGATTCGGGCTGTAATGTTATTCCTTTTACCGATGTGTAAAAGTAGTAATATGTCGCACAGGGTCGTCAACGACAGTGACAAATATCGGCAATCATGCAAAAACACCTCCCCTCCCCACACCCCTCTTTCTAGTCCAAGCCCCTGTGCTGTTATGCCGATTAAAAAAAAACCCTATGTCTTTCAAAGTAAGAGATTGGTCCTGAAAAGGACCGTTAATATCGGGCAGGGATTGTTTTTTGGTGTTGCAGTTTGCTAGTACTATAGAATAAAAAAAGGGTATGATGAAGGACCTGTGATTTGAATTTGTGCCAAGTTAGAAGCTCTCTTTCGACAGTAATGGGTTGGCCCTGAAAAGGACCTTTGAAGTTCAATTTGTTGACCCTGTTTTCTTCAGGGGTGAGTTTTCCTGTCTACTCACTCCATGTTGCTCACTGAGAAATAGGTGTAGCCTCGTCTGATTTTGTAGATGTGTTGTACATCATCATTGGCGTCCTCATAAATGGGTAGTTCGTGTAATATGTTGGCGGGTGCGATGGTAGAGCCCGCCAGTTCATGTTGTTGTTTCACCTCTTTCATCATTTTTTGCCGGGAAAGGTTGATGGTGGTGGTGGTGGACATCTTCGCTACCGTCGTGTGGTTTCCCTCATTTCCCCCGGAGGCCTTGTTTGTTGGTAGCTTGGGTATGCTCTTGGGTACAGTGCGGCTCATTTTTTTCTTCAATATCTCAACGTCTTCTATGTCTGGTGAAAAAGTTTTGGAGTGCCCCGCATCACGCTCCCGCTGGCTTTTGTAAAAATTGCGCGGACGTCAGCGAAATTTTTATATTTTATTTGTGGTCACTTACGCTGGAGAAATATTTTTGTGTTTTTTTCCAATTTTAAACGGGTGTGATTTTGCAATAAATGCGAGTGCACGTATAAATTTTATTTCAAGTTGAACTGGAGCAACTGATGGTGTAGCATTTAAAAATTTAGCAGGGTAGCGGTAGACTAAGCCACTATTTTTAATGATTTTATCGATTTTTAGACGCGTAACGTTATGGTGTGGTAGTGTGGAAAACCCGGTACACTGGAAATAAATCGGTTTTCCTGGGTAAAAATACGTCAAGTATGTTGCTCACAGCCTTATAATATCACCCTGAAAATTGTAGCTGGTTTATCGAAAGAAAACTATAGAAAAAAATAGCCTCCGTTTCAGTGCGGGGCCAACGTGCAGAGTTGCGAATGATTTTGGTGCGCTGTGGATGACGCCATCTAGCGGCCGTTACAGGCACTGAGAATGGAATTTCTATCGGCTTGAGGGGTCATCTGCTAATAACCAATAGGCTGGTGAAGCATCTGGAGACGATTTCAATGTTGCCTTCTCTCCGACCTGTGAGCGAATTCTTAATTGTTACAGTCCAGGCACAAATGACACGCAGATGTAGCGTCGCAAATGTTCTGAAGTATATTTATCTTGGAGCGAGCCTACAAAATTGCATTGTAATCTCAATTTAATTATTTTCTAGAACAGGGTACGGGTACGATACGATACGATACGAATTTTATTACGATGAAATAACGGACTGAAATTATTGAACCAGCACAGGGGCTTGGACTAGAAAGAGGGGAAGGAATGTTTTTGCATGATTGCAGATATTTGTCACTGTCGTTGGCGACCCTGTGCGACATGTTACTACTTTTACACTTCGGTAAAAGGAATAACATTACATCCCGAATAGGGTTTTTTTTTTTTACTCACGAGACATTAGCAAGAATCGATATATACACATTTGCCTGGTCGGTGTTTTGTCATTCACCACTATGGCAGCGCACGGAACGGAGCTCGCCTTCTTCCAACTCACGCCTGAGGTCATCCTCATCGTCTATGACCATGAACTGCAGCTCATCGAAGAACATCCCCGAGAGGTGAAGCTATGTTTAAGCCTAGCAGGCTGGACTCTATTGACACGGTTGTTACAGGGAAAAGAGCCCGAAGTCGATTTCATGCACGTGGGAGTCGGTGTCTACCTGCGAAGTGGTAGAGATGATTCTTTTTTTCCCCGGTTAGAACAGTGTGGTGGTACCTGTATCCTACTCCGGCCGGCATTATGGCAGGCGCTGAAAGCTATTATCACCGACGTCCACGACGTACTCTACCCCCAGGCCAACTCTGTAGCCACGCGCACTCTTACACCGGACTGCACCCTATTGTTGTATCCCCAACGCGTGGAGCTCATCGATGACGATAGTAGATGTTGGTGTACGTCTGAACCAGCGCGTGTCTCTTTATCCCCGGAAGGCTGGATTACCTTGAAACGCGTGTTATGCGGTAACCTCGACGGTGATAGCATTCACCTGTGTGACGATGTCTACATTTTCCGCGGTCCCTATTTTGCTCGACTCCTCTGTCTCAAGCGAGGTGGTTTTACTCTGGACCCCGATCTATGGACGGCTTTGCAACAAGTAGTCCCCATGGTCGATGAAGTACTCGCTCCATAGGACCCCCTCACAGAATAGTACGACTCATGTCTGTACCCCCTTTACCTGCCACTATAAATACCAGGGGTGAGACAGAGTGTGTGTCATTCACCGTTCGACATTTAGAGCAAGCATGTCATCCGACCTACGAGCCATCCTGCCCCTTACACCCCAGGCGGGGTTACACGTCTATGAAGATAGTCACCCTGGTGGAAGACTGTGGAGCTATTTGCTGGGCGCCCGCTGAGACCCTATCGAATACGGTGACGCTACAGCGTGACGGCTGGACTAAATTTAAACGGGTGTTGAACGATGAGCTCGACGGACACCTCATCCACATAAACAATGCCATCTACGTTTACCGTGGGCCTTTCTTGGCACGCCTGGGCCGCTACCAAGACCCTACGCGAAGCTTCACCCTAGACCCCCCTCTGTGGTCAGCCTTGGAGAAAGTAGTGCCTATTGTGGACCAGCTGTTTACACCGGACGAGCGATCATCAGACGAGTTGGCGTGGGCTCGTGCTATGGAGGACGCGCTGGCTGAACCCCATGAAAAACTACATGAACCCGATACAGCCGGGGAACACGAAAGTACTATATCTATAGGGTGCACAGAGGCTAGAGTGTCAGTGTCACCTGATGAAGCGAACACACCGGACGGGGACCCACAGGCACCCCGATGAGGGGTAGGAAGACGGTGATGAGGGGGACCCGAAAGGGAAAAAAAGGGTCAGCATCTACAGTGAACAAGGTGTTAACCGATTTGTATTACAACACTACCAGTCCAGCCGCGTATAGCGCTGTGGGAGCGCTCGCTCGAGCTGCCCATTCCCAAGGCATCAGTCGAACTGAAGTTCGAGACTGGTTAAAAACCCAAGACACTTATAGTTTACATCGAGCAGCCCGACGACATTTTCGCCGTAACCGAGTCATCGTAGGAGGCATAGACGCGCAATGGCAGGCTGATTTAGTGGATATGAGTCGATTTGCACCTCACAATGATGGACATCGGTACATGTTGACCTGTATCGATATTTTATCCAAGTATGCCTGGGTACTACCCATTCGCACCAAAACAGGAGAGAATCTAGTACGGGCGTTCCAGCAGATTTTCAAGACGGGGCGCAAACCCCTTTATTTGCAAACGGATGAAGGCACAGAATTTCTCAACCGACCCTTTCAAGCCTTTCTTAAGAAACAGAAGGTATTTTTCTTCCATACGTACAACGAGACCAAAGCCTCTGTGGTGGAACGATTCAATCGGACCTTCAAAGGACGAATGTACAAGTATTTTACCGCCCAAAACACCCGACGGTACATCGATGTACTACCTCAACTGGTTCAAGGGTACAATCGAGCCTATCATCGCAGTATCCAGCGAGCTCCCCTCGATGTGACAGAACGCAACGAACATCAAGTGCGTGGTACGCTGTTCTCACCCAGTCCACCACCACTCACGTCACCCCGTTACAAACGTGGAGATGTGGTACGGATCAGTAAAGTGAAAGGCCAATTTGGGAAAAGTTACTTGCCCAACTGGAGTGACGAGCACTTTGTCATCGTTCGCCATAAACCTCGACAGCCACACGTCTATCAACTGGAAGATCTACAAGGAGAAACACTGCAAGGCACGTTTTACGAGGCAGAATTACAACCCATAGTGAAAACACCGAAAGACTACTACACGGTGGAAAAGATTTTGAAAACGGAACGTCGACGTGGCATCCCCTATCATTTCGTCAAATGGCAAGGTTGGCCCCGTTCGTTTAATTCCTGGGTGTCAGGCCGTGACATGAAACGCCTATAAATTCTAACCCCTATCACCGCCATCCTTCAGTGTAGGGCTGTACCATGGATAGTGCACATCTACCCTTACTGTTACGCACTCGAAAAGCACAAGTGGGTACTGTAGTGTGTGTAGTAGTGCTTCTGGGTACGTTATTTGGAGGCGTGTTCTACGATTTGGCGTACGTGATATCCTGTTTCAACACCCTGCGCTCCACAATTCCACCTCAAGCATCCACCACTTCGATCACTACGACGCTGCCTACGCCATCCAAGACGTCAAGGTACCGCCACGTATCAACCCAGACACCCACGCCTACCACGTGGCCGACGACGTCACCGATCCCATCCACCACGTCACCTGACCGCCACATCCAGCCACCCACGCCTACGACGACACCCCGTACTACCACGACGCTCCGTACTACTACTACTACTACGACTCCACGTGATCCTCTGTCACCCCTGAGAAGCGACCACCCTTCCAGCCCATCATCACCACCACCTAGTACACCTACCACCACTACGACTCCTACGACGTTAACCACATTTAGAGTGCAAGAATCGCGTTTACCACGGCAACGGTACCCGATCGACTACGATCCCCGGTGGGATCCACGACAACGGGGGTGGGCCTCTGAACGCCGAGCGCAAATCACCAAATAAAAAAAACTATGGATCCTCGGTGGCAGCATCCTTTCACGTGTCTCATCGCTGGACCGACAGGGTCGGGAAAAACACACTTCGTTCAACGTCTCATCCAACACGGGTCAGCCCTCATTTCACCTCCTCTAGCTCGCATCCTGTGGTGTTATGGAGCTTGGCAACCCACGTACGAGGAACTGGCACGTGTCCCGGGACTCACCTTAATGGAAGGCTTACCCCCTGAGGATACGCCCAAAGACACGTTGGTGGTGGTGGACGATCTCATGACGGAAACGGACAGTCGAATCACCCGTCTCTTTACCAAAGGAAGCCATCATCGTCGGTTGAGCATCATCTACATCGTGCAGAATCTCTTCAGTAAGAACAAAGAGCACAGGAACATTAGTTTGAATGCTCAGTATGTGGTGTTATTCAAAAACCCCAGAGACGCTTCCCAAATTACACACCTGTCCCAACAGATGTACCCTAAAAACACGGCCTTGTACGAGAAGCCTTTGAAGATGCTACCCAACGAGCTCACGGGTATCTACTCATCGACTTGAAACAAGACACCCCCTCATCCCTTCGATTGCATACCCACATTTTTCCCGGAGAGGTGCAGACGGTGTACACACCCAAATAAAAGAAGAAGACAACCCAATCTAGCCGTCACTCATCATGTCTGCACGGATACGCAAGCACGCGCCGGCCCTGCCCGTATTACGCAGCGCGCCACCGGAGTTGGGCCGGGCCCTGGTGCGCGGGGCGGATCCCGACTTGGTACGGTGTTTGTGTGAAGTGGCACATAATGTGTTAAAAGGCAATGTTCCGCTCAGTCCTCTGCAGAAAGGGAAATTGCAACGGCACAAGGCGGGTCACCGAACGTTGGTGAAGAAGACGGGCAGTGTCAAGAAAAAGAAACAGGTGTTACAGCGAGGTGGATTTCTCGGCGCACTCCTCGCACCCTTAGCCGCTACTGTACTGGGACCGTTACTAGGCTCCATCTTGGGACGCTAACGTCATGGAACATACGAAAAAAATGATGCTGGTCGAACCTCGACTGTTACAGAGTTTGCAATCACCCTATCCCGTGCCTGCCACAGTGCAACAACTCCAGTCTCTGGATGAAGAGATGAATAGTATACTCCAACGTCGACTAACCGATCACGAGAAAATTCAACTCTACCATCATACGCTGAACCGGTACCAGACGTTTATGGATCAATATAGAGGGAGTAGTACACCATTGCCACAACTACCCACAACGCCCACAACGCCTACACTCATACCCCCACCCTCATCCTCTGCCTCACCTCAGCTGGAAGAAGAAGTGTTGGCCAGTGTGCATAAAGCCTTCAAGACCAAGGCGCGTTTATTGTTGGACCGGGTGAAACAGAATGCCGATATGGGTTGGAACGCTGAAGGAAAACTGCTGATTAGAAACCAAGTGGTGCCGGGGTCTCATATGACCGATTTAATCAACGATATGGTACGTTCTCGCAAACACTCTAATCCACCGGGCTGGGAAGCATTTGCTCAGGGATTAAAAGACACACACACTCCTCAAGAATTGGTAGGAAATCGTGAACGCTGGAAGTGGATGCAAGCACCCTCTCGACTTCCCCATACCTGGGAACGTGAATGGCAACCGCAGACGCCGCCCAAAACACCCTCACGGCGGGCACCTACTTCGTCACCCCTTTTACCACGCCACCCCCTGCAACCCCCCAGATCTAAGTCACCGCGACGGTCACGATGCCGAGGTCAGCCGCCCAAGGCCTGGGAACCTTACTAAGGGGTGGGTGACCCCTCCTATAAAAACCCGGTGCAGAAGCCAGAACAACTCAGTCGTCATGTTTTACCTGACGTTGCCCAGTAATAGTTCACTCGATGTGTTTCCTGACAACACCTTGGCCAAGTATGTCACTCAATTACCACAACCGTTACATTTACCGGGTCGGTGGGAATGTGGACTGGTAGATATTCAGTACCCTTACTCGTGGTACAACGTACGAGACCAAGAAGTATGGTACGAAGTGAAGTACGAAGGCAAAGTCTCCAAACTCATTCTCCCCGAAGGCCAATACGATACGCCCCAGAAGTTCATAGAGGGTCTGCTGTCCTTGTTGGAGTACAAGTCTCTACGGGAGGCCACGAATACTTCAAAACCCCTGCAAGTCTACCGCTTCAAGAATCACGTGCTCTTGACTGTCAACCCAAACAACGACAAGGCCTGTATCCTGCTGAGCCCTAACGTAGCTGTGAAACTCAGTCCTACACTACAGCAAATGTTAGGTCTGCCTTACAGGGTGTACCCGGGGCCCACCACCGACAACGGTGACGATGTGATGGATATGAAAGTAGGCATGTACGGACTCTACGTCTACTCGGACGCAGTGGACAGCCATATTGTGGGCGATGTGAACACACCTCTGTTACGGGTGGTGCCCATTAGCAAGTCGTATGGCAATCAAGTCAACCAGAGTTTCAACCATATACTCTACCTGCCCGTACGACATACCGATATCAACACGATCACGGTGGATATAAGAGATGACACGGGATGCCCGGTCGCATTCGAACGAGGGAAAGTGGTGCTGACACTTCATTTCCGACAAGCCCGTTCTCCTCACTTCGTATAATGTACGTGCCTTACCAATGCCATACACCCAGCTATGCCGACTACTACAAGAAACAAACGGGGGGAGGCTTGCCCATCTTTAGCGGTGCACGCATGCAACGAGGTCGCGGATTGGGAAACATACTGGGCAGCATTGTGAAAACGTTCTTACCCTTGGTGACACGGGGTGTCAAAGCGGTAGGCAAACAAGCGGTACGCAGTGGATTGCGCGTGGCCGGTGATGTGATGGGAGGCACAGCACCCCGACAAGCCTTGAAACGACGGGCTAAAGAAGCCGACAGCGTCCTGATCGCCAAAGCCCTTAAAAGACAACCCCGGACACAGCGAAGAGTCATTCGACGTCCAACACACCGACGACGCACACCCCGGAGGACTAAGACCAAGAAGAAGAAGAAGAGTAGTAGGAGAGACATCTTCGCATAATGGCATTCATTCACTCCGAGTCGTGTCCGTCTACCAACAGTGAATTGGATTTGTGGACTATTCCACCCACCCAAACCAGTGTAGCCGAAGGACGTTGGGTAGAACATCGATCCCTGGCTAGCCTGACGGGGACGGGTCCTGTGGAATTTACCATTGAAAACAAAGATACAGCCTACCTGGATTTAGCCCACACCTACTTGTACGTGAAAGCCAAAATAGTGGACGCAGCCGGGGCCAAAGTAGCGGACGATGCAGTAGTAGGCCCAGTGAATCTTTGGCTGCACTCCTTGTTCCAACAGGTGGATATGAGTCTGAGCGATAGACTCATCAATACGTCCACCAATACGTACCCGTACCGAGCCTACATGGAGACGCTGTTGTCGTACGGTGTAGATGCCAAAAAATCCCACTTGCAAGCCGCGCTGTACTACAAGGATACACCCGGCGCCATGAATAGCGTGCTGGCTGCCAATAATGGGTTGACCAACCGCAAAAACTTGACAGCCGATAGCAAGTCCGTCGATATGATGGGACGACTGCACGCCGATCTGTTCCTGCAAGACCGCTACATGATGAACGGTGTATCCATCAAGATCAAGTTGATCAGTTCCACACCTGCGTTCGCCTTGATGGCCGGTGGAGCGGCCCCCAATTACAAGATCATCCTAGAAGATGCAGCCCTGTTTGTGCGTACGGTGGATTTGCAACAGGGCGTGTTGGTGAGTCACATGGAAGCCTTATCGAAAAAACCAGCCCTGTACCCCATCCGACGCGTACAGACCAAGGTGTTCTCTGTGCCAGCCGGTACGATGATAGCCAATCGTGAAAATTTATTTCTAGGGGATCTCCCTAAACGTGTTACTTTAGCGTGTGTGACCAACACCGCTTTCAATGGAGCGTGGGATGAGAATCCGTTCGCCTTTCAACATTTTAACCTGAACTTTTTGGCACTGCACGTGGCTGGCCATCAAATTCCAGCCCGACCCTTACAACCGGATTTTGGTAACCAAAATTATGTGCGCAGCTACCTGAATCTGTTTACAGCCACAGGACAAAACAACCAGGACGAAGGAAATACCATCACTCGACGAGACTTTTACCGTGGGTACACGTTGTTCGCCTTCGACCTCACCCCCACCTTGGAACACGATCATCAACTGGCCTTGCTGAAGAAAGGAAACCTACGGTTGGAACTGCGTTTCGCCACCGCTCTAGCCCAGACCATTAACGTGATTTGCTTTGCCGAGTTTGATAACGTCATCAGCGTGGATCAGCAAAGAAACGTGCTGTGTGACTACGCCAACTAGAGTCATGGATACAGAACAGCTGATGGGCATACTCCAGCGAGATCCGAAGATCCCCTTTCGAGGTGTGTTTCCACGCAATGTGTTTCCCACCCACTCCACCACCCCAGCAGCCTACATCCTGAATGCAGACCCGGGGTCTCGACCCGGTGAACATTGGGTAGCTGTGTACGTGGACACCCTAGGCCAAGGCGAATACTTTGATTCCTACGGACTTGCACCCCTACATGCCGATTTGGTGAAATTCATGGACGTCTCTACTACAATGTGGCGTTGGAATACTCAAAGATTACAAGGACCCTTGAGTAGTGTGTGCGGACAGTACTGTGTGTTTTATGTCACTCACCGGAGTAGAGGACATTCTATGCCAACCATCGTACACATGTTTGATGATTATTGTCAAGCCGAAGACCGTGATGTCCTCGTCTATGACTGGACGGCCTCTCGTTTTAATGTGCATGCTCCATTTCTCTGGTTAACTTAAAATGCACTGCGCGCAGGCCACTTGTTTTTTTTATTATCACGTTATTGTTATGACGTTGTTGTTCTGACGTTCATTGATGTTGAATAAAAATTGATGAAAAAACACAAAAAATGATGGGGGTTTGACTTATTTTTTTTATTTAAGTCCACAAGAAGGTATAGAATACAGGGTACAAATAGAATAGTAGTGGTAGGATTAAGGTACAAAAAAGTTCTGTCAGGAGTAGGATTCGAACCTACGCCAGCTCTTCGCCGACCAGCACTTAATACCGGCGCCTTAGACCACTCGGTCATCCTGACTTTTACATTTGTGTATCAACAGTTATAGTTCGACATTGTTCACAAGTCCAAGTAAGTGGTGCTCACACCATCGGCCAACACTTTCCGTTTCGGGTAAAAGAAAGTAAAGGCGTCTCGTTGCTGAATGTACGTCCGCATCTGGTGGTCCACCACCCGAAATCCTCGGTTAGTGCCACTCGCACTGGCCTGGCTTTACAGCACGTTCAAGTACAAGGCTTTGTCGATGTTGGGATCGCGCCGGCTCACCCCTTTGCAGCTAAACTTATTTTCGTCTTCCCCGTAACAGTAATACGTCTTGGAGGAGAGACCAATCATAGCATCCCCACTCCACTCCAGCTTGAACACTCGTACTGGTAATGGTCACGTCGAGGTAGCCACTGGTCCCGTTCCGCTTCATACTGAGTACGTAACTCCGGTTTCACCAGGGACTCCCAATCCGCATTAGAGACGGCCATGTAGGCCGAGTCGGTATCCATCTCCATGAGTTGCCAGTCTGATGGATTAAAATACACACCCATGAAATCATACAGAAACTGCAGCATCCTCAGCTTGGCCACCTGGTATACCATACACCCAATCTGCAGGGTAGGTTGTAACGGATAGTCTTCTTGGCTAAAGTGACTTCATAGGTGTCGTCATCGATGACCTCCACGGACCGAAACAGAGGAGAATTCACTTTTTTGCGGGCTTGGGCAGTAGTACAAATGTTCACGTTGACGTGCTTATCCTGGTTCGTGACCGTTTTTCCATAATAACCATTGCCCGTCAACTTCCAACATTCACCGATGATGGCCTCACTCGGATATTCATCACCTTGACGAAGGGCCGACGTCACAATGTCGGCATTCTCCGCAAAACAAGCGTCGGGTACGTACTGTATCACTTGGTATATTTGGGTAATTTCCAAACCGTGGTTCATCTACCACTGCAGTAAGGGAGTGCCCAGCAAGATTTTCTCTGCCCACATACTACCAATCAACATCCGTCGAGGTTGAGGCAAACACTCGTGTTGCTCCGCATAGGCCCTCATGGTGTCCCCAATATCAGCCCAACCCACCAGCGTGTTCTTAAAGATGGGAGGGCACTGGGCGAAGAGAGTGTCGGGAACATGCAAATCACATTCGACAAAGCCGTAGAGGTCCCCCGAACGAATGGCGTCGAACATCTGTGGCAGACTCAGGAGTCGCCGACGACTCAAGGGGTACTCGCGCTCTTTTAGGAAACGACGTAAATGGGGCAGGGCCTAGCATATCGTGTGAAATTCACACTCCCACATTTCAATCAGATGGTATCCTCTCTCTTTCACATAATCACCGTTCTCCACCACTTCTTCCCGTAATTCTGCCCGTGTTTTTCCACGTCGTTCGTTGAAGCGTCCAGCGCTGAAATGGCATCCGTGGCCGTGCCAATAGCAACCGTAAAATTGGAATACGGTGGGTGTGCTACCCACCAGGGCAAACCCATCGACGGGAAGTCGACGATCTCCTATGCGCTTCTCTGTGGCGCTGGTTTGGTGTCGTATATAAATTGCCCGTCGATAGGCTTCCCAATCCAACCACTGATCAGCCAGATGCTTGTAGGGTGTACGTTGCGGTGTAAAATGCCGACCTTCCGACAACCAACGTGTATAATGGCCACTGGGCATAGGTTGGGCCAGCGACCACAGGTACAAGGCATTGGCATCGAAACCGATGATCTTAGCACAGGGTTTTCCACTGGGGCGAGTAGTGACGTCCTTCTCGTGATAACGGTGAAAAATAAGACTCGGTCCGCCGACAATGTTCTGCTTTAGACAATGATGCATGTCTGCATCTTTTTGCTGTATCAGCGAGAAGTACGTAGGACGCTTGAAAAAGATGGCGAAGCGCTAGACCCGGTAAACTCAAGCACTCCTTGAAGATATGGACGTGCATCTGGCGACGAAAGAGTTGCACCATTTTCTCGGCCGCTTCCAGGAAAGGAACCACATCTAGGTTATTATACCATATCAGGAAATCTCGCAAGGTGTGCATATGTTGATCGTTCCATACCTGCTGTAGTTCCCGGTACGTGTCTTCCGGACATTCCACTTGCTTCAAATCGTCAAAGAAGGCGTCCCGGGGTGGCAACTGTGTTTCCTGCAAACGGTCGAGCGTTGATATATACGTGTAAGGGAACCTCCCTTGGTTTGTGCACAGTTATACGCCTTGACCCACTGATCATAGCTACAATTAGGAGCTAAGTAGTTCCGTACATCCAGGAAATGCAGTGATGTGGTAGTGAGGGCCATATGATTATTGATCTTCTTGATGACGGACTTGAAGGTATTCGACTGGGCCAAGTAGGGGTAAAGAAATTCCTTCACCATGTTCAAATCATAGCGTCCCGAGTTGAAACCTAGCACCGGTAACTGGCCTAGATATTGTAGGAAGCGCACTTTCAATTTCTCCGCATACGGTTTCGGTAAAGGCACATCCTGCGACTGCAGGGGCTGCGACTCGGGCTGCGACTCGGGCTCCGACTCCGACTCGGACTCTTCATCATCACTAAACGCTACACCCGGTATAGGAATCCGATCGTCTAGCTGGTCCAGTACGTCCTGGAACTTGGACACCAATAGTTCTGTACTAGCCGCACTGACTTCCTCTAAATACTCCATCATGCGGGTGATCAACTCATGGGAATCCCCCGTGGACACCAAACATACCGGTGCAGCGTCATAGCCAGGTACGTTGGTGGAAATACTCACACTCAGAGGAATATGGCGCTGCGTCCACTGCGTTTTCGCTGAAAACATGTCCATGGGTTCCAACAGGGCCTCAAAATCGTAACACGCCCGGTAGGGAAAATAACGATCCGCCTCCGGTATGATCACACCCTCATCGGCCAGTTCCTGGAAAATAGTAGGCGTATTATGATACACACCACCCGGATATACTCGCTTGACACTGTTGTCACAGATTTTCTCGTGGCGAAGTAAGTGGAAGGAACGGTGAAACACCCGATGGCATTGGGCACAACTGAAAGACTGAGCGTACTGGCTCATATTGTAGATGAGCGAAAAATGACTCACGCCATTGTCGTCGAACACATTGACTTTCATAGTAGCAGCATACCGTTCTGTTGAACGACGAACCAATTCAGCCACAAATGTATCCTCCTCGCATCGTAATCGGTATACAAAGATATTGATGTTGAACAGTGTTTCCGCGTCATCCAAATTCTTGAACGGAACTCCACGGAAGTGCCGCTTATCCAAGTCTTGCTGCTGTAAATACTGTTCCCAATAGTCATTGGCCACTCTGTCACAACGCTTGGGGTTGCACTCGTCCAGATGCACGGCCAAACACCGAAACAGACATTTCCGGTCATTGTAGGGCCCCTTTCCCCCTCCTGTTAATGCATACAGGCCGTGTCGATGAAGCAACCACGGGGGTAGTAGTACAGGAGCAACGATAGGATGATCTCTCATTTTCGTGACGAAAAATGTGACGTTGGTCACCATTTCCACAAGCCATTGGGTATTGGGGCGTTGCAACCGGGCCCATTCCAATGGATCCAACGTAGTCAGTTGGTCGAGGAGTGGCTCCAGAGAAATCGCATCCGTCACCGTGAACGGCTGATCAAACACATAGGTATTATTGCTGGGATAATAATACCGCACCTGGTCCGTCTCCTTGTGCCGTAAAATGTACCCGAATGTCATATTCAACTTGAACGCTGTCACCTGATCTGTGAAAATGTTCTCGGCATAGGTAGACAAATACGTGAGGTCCTGCAGTCGATAGTTATACAAGTCCAATAGACGACGGTCACGGTGAAAACAATGGCGTATGGTAGCCCAATGACGTCGATAAATGTCCCTGACACGCTCGTCTTCAGGCAAGACTTCAACCGGAGGTGCTGCTGGGTCCCAGGGAAAATCTTCTCCACGTCTCATGCTTTCGTCTCATACAAGCGGATAGGCAAGCAGGCAGGCAGACAGGCAGGCAGACAGGCTGGTCAGGTCAATCAGGCAGGTAGGCTGGTGAGGTCAATCAGGCAGGTAGTGCAATGAATACACCCCACCCCTAAAAATCGCCTGCTTTTATACGTTTTTCTACAATCCGCCATCTTAAACCCACCACCCCACCACCACCCGCCATCTTAAACCCACCACCACCACCACCAGCCGCCATCTTAAACCCACCACCCACCACCACCAGCCCATCTTAAACGCCGCCATCTTAAACCCACCACCCACCACCACAGCCGCCATCTTAAACCCACCACCCACCACCACCAGCCGCCATCTTAAACCCACCACCCACCACCACCAACCGCCATCTTAAACCCACCACCCACCACCACCAGCCGCCATCTTAAACCCACCACCCACCACCACCAGACGCCATCTTAAACCCACCACCCACCACCACCAGCCGCCATCTTAAACCCACCACCCACCACCACCAGCCGCCATCTTAAACCCACCACCCACCACCACCAGCCGCCATCTTAAACCCACCACCCACCACCACCAGCCGCCATCTTAAACCCACCACCCACCACCACCAGCCGCCATCTTAAACCCACCACCCACCACCACCAGCCGCCATCTTAAACCCACCACCCACCACCACACATGACCCCATGTGACACAATACTCGCTTCTGATTGGCTGTCGCGTGACGTCACAGAGGTCATATGCAAATTGCTGAGGTCAAACGTCCTCAATTTGCCCTTTGTATACTACTCAGATCTATTCTTGTTTAGGTTTTTCTCGTCTAATATCTGATTATATGCGCTATCCTGTCACTGGAGAGAGTCAGAGATTAGTGTGACAGTCAACCAATCGAAATGCAGAATTTTTGTCAAAGTTGTACACAAAGGATATCACCGTTATTTCAAACTATTTCACATCACGTTCTCCTAGAGGAACGATGTACGTATACTCTCTCTCTCTTTCTCTCTCTCTCTCTCTAGATATTAACATCGGTTGAAACAACGTTTATGAGATATATACATTTTTTTGCTTTGCAGGTATCATTGTTATCACGAGAGGCCAGTTTTAAGACTCCGTAGTGTGCCGTATATTCTGCGGGTAACGATTGTGGTGAGTATCTCTTTGTATAACCAATTAGAACATAGATGATGAAGTTCAACCATTGAACATACGATATTTTCAGACAACGAATAACTCCAGGACAATACCTAGCCAGTCAAACATGTGGTTATATAGGCATAATTAAGAGCTAGGCATATGAGATAGTCAGAGATTAGTAAGTCAGTCAAACAAACAAAATGCAGAATTTATTTTACACGTTCACATAAAAAGATATCAGCGTTATTTCAAACCGTATCACATCACACACTTGAAAAGGAATGACGTCTAGATATTATCACTGATTGACAAAGCGTTCGTGATATTGCCAAATATACTTGTTTTCCTTTTGTAGATTTCCTTTTTATTACGAGAGGCCAGATTTAAGAGCAAATAGTGTTCCGTACATTCTTCGGGTAACGGTAGTGGTAAGTAACTCTTTGTATAACCTATTAGAACATAGATGATTCAGCCATTGAACATACGATTGTCATACAGCGAATAACTCAACGACAATACTTAGCCAATCAAATATTCGTGCCTTGGTTGTAGATTAGCCAATCAAAATTCGTGTACGAGGGTTTATAGATATATAGGTTAGACATATGCTGTTCAACTCATTTCACATTATATCTTCAACGAGGAAAGACGTGTGTACATTGTCGCTCCGTCTACTGAATTACATCCACCATACTTTCTTATATTTTGTTTTAGACAAGCCTGTAAGATCAAAATATCTGCTCACTACATAAGAGGGCAACGCAATTGGTAAGTGTTTCATTGTATCTAAAGCTTCGATCCGAACAGTTTATATGAAGCGAAACATTCGTCAATAAGGAGAAGGACGACCAGAACATAAGAGACTGATGTCTGTCCTTTCAACACTGTGAGTGACGGACAGCCATTGAGATAAAAGTTGACGTTATAGGGTCATCAAAATTTCGTTGTACGTATAAAGAGTAAATATATCCAGTTCAGTTTATTCCGCCCCACGTCTTTGACGAAGAAAGATACGTGCTCTCTCCGTTTACTGCAAATACACTTTAGAAGGTTGGATTTCCAGTAATACATTTCTTTTGCAGGCCAGCCTGAAATATTATAAGACCTAATACGCACTCCAACAGTTTGCCCGCCAAGGCCCGGTGGTGATGGTGGTGGTGGTAGCTCCCGTGTGGCAGAGCTCTTGGATCGGAGCTCTTGGAGCTCTGAGCTCGGAAGTGACGTCATCGCACGCATTTGCACGGACCTGTGGTGCACCCTGTACCCTATAGCCCGTAGGGTATAGGGTACACCAGGGTGCGGTTGCGTCATTTGTAGGGAAAGTTTGAGGGAACATGTGTGGGGTGACAGGGCCGGCACGACCTACTATATGGCCAGTCAAACTGGCACCATATGTTATATAGGACAATGTTAGGCTTCATCCCAAATTAACTGTAGCTTTGAAGCGTTCAGTCGGACTAACGTTATACACTTATAGTGTTTTCTCGGGGGAACGTATAAATATGGTTTTCTAGCTCTTGCTTTTCTGTGTGAAACAGGCAGTCAGACAATATTTTCTACACATTTTAGCATACTGTATTAATGTAAATTTATGAATAAGAAAAATGATTCCCCGAGAAGGAAAAAAAAACAGAAAGAAACAAACAAACAAAGCAGAACAAAACAAAAACAAAAAAGAAGCCATAAAACGCTGAAACAGGCAACGCTATTATCAGAAATTGCTTAATTATCAGTTCGAAAATAAAATTATCTAAAACTTTAGATAACTTCAGCAAAGAATGATTCAAAATTGTACAAAACAACTGCGATCCTCTAGAATATTCCGCTAAAACAAAACTCCTTCTTCGTTAACGGAGAAGAAATATTGACAATAAAACTTTCAAACCAGAGCAGAACTCGTACTATTCAAAGGAAAAACTTTGAGAAGTAAAACCAGATTAAACCTTACAAAACCAACCAAATAGTATGAACATATACCATTTATTGCAATGAAAAATCTATATATGCTAAGAGAAAACAGTGGAAGCGATAACACTATATAGCAGACGTAAATTGTCTTAATCCAAATATTGTCTTGTGAAACTTCAAAACGTGTTGCTCTATGGAAACGAAACAGTCTGCTCCTGCTAAAGCAGAAAACTTTTGTTTTGTGGATTGGAAAAGGAAATCATTAAGAGATACTCGAAAACTATGTGTCAAACAGAATTTTGTTCTCAAAAGGAGAAACTTTCTATCATGTCAATCGTTGTGAAATCAAATTTTACAACAACTGTTTCCTACAACCGTTAGCCTTTCAATACCCATCAACTTTTTTGGTTTGATTCGTTTAATTCATAGCTAGAATAGGAAATAATATCAATGGAGATTAACCAATGGCTGCTCTGTTCCATATGAAAAGTGTTAATTATTCAAACAGGATCATCATAACGAGTTAATAAAAGATAAATCGCACAGACTCGATGTATAAAACTGTACAAATAATTCATAATTAGGTTGAAAAGTTATGTTTAACAATATGAACCAAATGATGTGTTCCAACAAACGGTTTTTACAAAACCGCACGAAATGCGAATAATTTGTGAATCTTACCCAGTGCGATCCTCCGAGTAATGGCTTTGACGTAACTGGCATTAAATGGGGATTTCATGTAAAAAAATGATGCGGAAGATTTCGGTTTAGTTAGCCCAGTCACTCACATGTGGGCAGTCCACCAATGTGCCGTAGTTCACTGTTCTTTTCTGACAGCCCGCTAACTTCAGTATAATACGGCCAACTCATGATATTGTATTAGATACGGTGACGTCACAGGGGTATTCCCCCCCCCCCAGTCTATTTTGAAAACTTAACACACATAACTGTTCAGCGCATAAGTCGAACAGATGTACAGTTTGGAACTTCATCTCAAATATATGAGCGAAAATTGTTTAGGAAAACTCGACTGACATACGATATTAAAGACCTTTGTTTAAAACAATTATTCTCATGCTGCTCACTGTTGGTTATCACTGAATATGAGAGAATACGTAGAAAACAAGTGTTCGTGTGTAGGTTCTTTGTGCGCACATACACACGTGGTTTGATTTGGTTGCTATTGCTAACGGTATATCCGGACAGCACTGTTTACCTTTCAGAGCAAATATGTGTGAGGTTATCCCAACTACCAGCCCTTGTAACGAATAGGATTACATCGAACTATCGATGAATTTAAAACGTTAAATACTCATCTTGTGCGTGAACAACATGTAACAAACTATGAACTCGTGCATTTATCTCTTTGCCCAAAACATGTCGAACTTCATAATATCGATATATATTATGGTCGTTTTAAAAACATAAACAACTGTCGGGCTGAAATAACTTATGTGGATTTTCCCCCGTCTATATTAAAATCAGATCATGCCAGATGTAGGTAAAAATGTGTCATAGCACCATGGCAAAGAAATAATTCGAAAGTTCTCATATGTTTCGTGTATAAAATCTGTACAGGATGAGCTTCATGTTGAAGACTTTGCACCAACAAAGTGTGAAAAATAATGTCTTGGTGTTGAGGCCTCATCAGCCAGCCAAGATTGAAACGTGTTTACTGTAGGTTAATGGTGAAATCGATGAGTGGTTCATTCTTATTGTAGCTTAGTATGCCGTGATGGATTATACCATACTGACTACATGAATAGTATATGTGGTTGGTTTGAAATCCAGTCAATTCATAGAGAACGGTTACGCGGTTAATACTGCAATGTCTATTGTTCTTAAACTTTCTGGACAAACCTGGCCGTGGGTAACTTCTACACTTTTCACGTTGAGCCAATATTGAAAGTACAGCATGAATTTACAAAGAATTTACCCAAAGTGCCTAAGATGTCTGGGATGTCAACCCAAGTTATTTTCAAGCAGTGAAATATACAGACCTTTCTTATGCTGAAACTGCCAAATACGTGGGTTAACACGGAGATCACAAGGTATTATGGCTGCAGCAATATTCGAATTGGTGTATAGACGAATGAAATCTGTCAGCAATTGGTTGACAGACTGAAGGTTTGGAAAAAAAATGTCATGGAGACATGATGGACTGTTGGGAAAACCCGTGCCGTATCGAAATAACCGATGACGTTGTGACGAAATAACTGTGACTTTATGGAGCCGATGACTTCACGGGTTACAGTTCACATTGACTTTAGGTTATACTTGAAAACATGTATAGTGCAAGTGGATATCATAAGGCACACAACTGTAGTAAACAGTAAATTATGTAGACATAACTGACAAAACACGGTCAAAACAAGTATCTTACCAACAGCAGGAAATGTCGACTCTAGCTTGGAAACGAGGAGATATTTCAGTATACCGTGTCCGCTCTAGAGACTTAAAGGGGTTGTTTTTTCTTGTATTAAAATGTTCAGTCTCCCGAAAACCTGGTATGTACACTTATATGTATAATAGTAACACTATCATGGTGATCTCCACAAGCAAACATACTCACAAACGGCTGGTATGATTTAGGCCTATTAAATAAATATTTAGTTACTGGAATACATACAATATTCTTACACGTAATGTTCTCATAATGGAGCTCGCTTGTACAAGACTTGTTGCATAACTTATTTGTGCGTTTTCAACTTAATACACGTGGATAGCATTAACGAGTTATGAGATGCCCCACTAGCTAGCAGACGAACACAGCCGTATTATCAGGATACGATAATTCATCAGCACGAGTAGATCTTAATGACAAATATATTCCTCTCAAGGTCTGATTGATCCATTGTACATGAAAGACACGTTTGAAACAACCTTTTTGACGTGCACGATCGCTGTCTCGTAACTTTTGTCTAATTCCGCTTAACGCTGTGGTGTGAATAGCATGTACTTTTCTGGCCCTATGAACAACCACGATTATTGTGTGAGATATATACTCTGGAAAACGACTCGAGGATTTGGATGAAGAATGATGGTCAGTGATTAGTATTATATGTAAAGAACACCATCGTGTCTTTCCGACATGATTGAGACCTGTCGACCACTTCTCTCTGACAGAAAACCTTCTTGTTTTTAAATTTCTTTATTTCATACACATTTAGAATTGGTGCTAACTGTCATACGGAATAGGTCTATCGATTATGGACTCGAAAATCCTTGAATGACAACGGCTGAACATTGAATTTCGGATCTAACGCCATGCTGATATACGTATTTGTAACCGGTCGGTGGATATTGTACATCCAAACTTAACGGTTTTTGTTTTCTCGATAAGTACCATACGAATACTCTTTTAACATGTTCAACCAGTGCATGAACTGTTAAGATATTAATTTTGCTCAGTAAACACGTGGTTTGTTGCTTTTCTTCATTATCCCACTCTCGCTGTGACGGGCTGGGCCTAATATCTTATATTCACGACTCACGAGTACAACGTGCCGGCAAATACACGTCAACTGCGCTAATACCTTACTGCGGCAATGGGACATGTATCCACCTAAAACAAAAAATTGAAAATTACAACTATCGCCATGTTTGTTCAATACACCGGGAAAGAAGAACCAACGTTTAACTTAGCGTCCCTGTATGCTATTCTAGATTCGCGATACCCTCGCTAAACTGTTCGTGCTGTAAACTGAATAGTCTCTGGTACAATGGCCGCACTACAATGTGAGTGGTTGGACCTCTTATATATGTGGATCATCGTTTTTGATTTGTAACTTCTGCCATTCCTCGTACAGTCATCGACGACACCGTGTATAACGTATCACGAAAACAACGTCTATGTGTTCTATAGCCCCGTCTGTCAGTGTTGTATGTAGGCGAAGGCCCATGTTCATGACTAAAACATCAATATGTACATTATTTGTTGTTCTCGTCTTTCATATCTCTTAATCTGTCTCTTGATCTGTTACATGACTCGAGGAATCGAGCCTTAACTCGCGTATTCGAGCTCTATAGATTAGTCCCCCTTCCCTCAGCACTTTAACGCAATACCTTACCTGGTAGTTCGCTGTAGAATAGGCAGGTATACCGTAATAAGGTATGAGGCTCGGTTGGCTAGTCTGTTCTCATCATTTTAATATACTGACGGTATTTAGTCCGATAGTAAGAAATAGACTACTACATGCACAGGGAACGAATTTGGCGTAGTTTATGCCATAATTCCTTGGAAAGTATCGAACTCTAATCAAACCGATGTTGTAGCAGCCCAGCCAACACATTACCTTATTCAGCATCATCTCCCGTTTATTAAGCGTTAGCTTCTCGCAAATAAGAAATAACCCAGATATAACCCTACTTACTGATAATCCCTGATGCTGTCAGTGATATGATCACACCTTCGCTGTAAAGTATCCATTAGTCGAAATTCCATATCTCTAGCCCCTGCCATTCGCGAGATAAAGGCTATTTCCGGTTTTGATGGCGTCACTTCCGGTTGACCTACTTCATTCGTGAAAATAATGCTATTCTTAACCCTCGGGAAATCCCGTTCCCCCTCGTCACTCTGACGTCATCCTGCAGACTCAAGTCATAGGGGTCAAAGGTCACGTGTGGACTGAGGAAAATCAGGCTCCCATGTTAAAGAGATAGGCGGTTAGCTGGCATATAGACCCGATGTACTACTTGCATGATATAGATATATCAAATGAGTTTGGTGTTTTCTTCAATGAATCCACCAGGCATGAAGTATTTTGATCATTATTTACTATTGTTAGTCAGCAAACTTTAATTCTACTTGCAATCACCGCTTAAGCTATGTTGTAAGAATCATTTTAGTAAGGAAATGGAGGATAGCTCACGAGTAGATGCTTATGTTATCCCTGGTTTCTGTGTCCCCGATAAGTGTCCGTTTTATATGAAAGAATGAGAGATGAAACCAAGATTTTCCTATCTCTATCCAAAACTTTTTGTAAAGTTCTGTATTTATTCATCAAACCCCGGACTTTTATCTTTTTTTGTAAATGTTTAATATAGATTTTCTTATAAATGATTAGTTTCACCCAAATGTTGAATTTGCCTAGTTAATATATCCTTTCGGTTTCTCTAGTCTAACTATCGAAGTGTTAGAAACCATTCTATTGTCTGAATTCAAGAAGTGTTTTGTATATACCCCAGCGTTGTCCAGATTTGTTTTGATTTTTTTTACTTTTTTTTTGTAAAATGTACGATCTTAATATATCGATGTCGCTGTCAGATTATTTGTGCATACCAATTGGGGCTGATAACACCGCATTCCCAATTGAAATATAAAAATGTGTCAAGCGTCGATCGCGAGTTAAAATTATGGATGGAAAGAAAAAATGAAAAAGAAAAATCGAAACTTGTAAGTTTGTAAGAAGAAAAAATATGAAAATTGAAGATTAAATTTTCGTATTTTTATTTTGATACAGAGAAATAGAAAAATAAAAATTGAAGTGACATGCCTTACCACGACCTACATCGCCTTACCATCGGTGTACCATTATCTCCAAAAAGTAGGGTGGTTTGGCCACATTTGGTCGCCACATATGTCTAATAGCAAGCGTCAGATCCGACATTCAATATTCAGCCGTCGTCCATAAAAAATTTCGGCGTCAATAATCGAAAGACCTGTTTCATATGATAGCAACGATTCCAAATGTGTATTGAAATATAAATAATATAAGACAAGATGGTTTCCTACAAGAGAGAAGTGGTCAACAGTTTCCAATGACGTCAGCAAGACATGATGATGTTCTTTACACAAAATCCTAATCACTGACATTCTTCATCTAAACGAATTCCCAAGTCGTTTTGCAGAGTGCGTATCTCGGTTACAATTTCATTATTTCATTGTGACCGTTCGTTCTAAAAGCAACATGGAGATCCAAACCACATGATATTCAAGCGGCCCCTATGTGCATAGTTCGGATGTTAATAAACACCAACCAGATTTGGGATATTTTTTTTTGCAGATTGATTATCTCGGTCTCGATTTGATTGTGAATGTTCGTCCATTTAAGCAACATGGAGATGCAAACTACATGATATTCAAGCGGTCTTTATTTGCATAGTTCGGATGTTAATAAACACTAACCAGATTTGCGATTTTTTTTTTCATTTTCTTTTATTTATGTATTTATTCGTATCTTTATTTTATTTTTTCATTTTTTTATTTATTTGCCGCAATCGCCTATTTTTAGAAGGCATAATATGCAGTAATTGAACATTTCTCGAAATTGACATCAAATACAACACAGACGGCTTTGGAACGGCCGATGAACTCAAGAGTAGAGTACCGTACTTTCTGTCAACAAAGTTGTCAAATCACCCAATTTTTGTTAAAAAATTGAAAAGTTTATGGAAATAGAAATTTCTCACCAAATGCCACTCAGACACTGTGAGGCAGTCGTTGGGCACAATGCCCAAATGAAGAACATGACAAATTTTCATCATGACAAAACGA
>JAVTVY010053997.1:0-30581 GCA_036873755.1 Hanleya hanleyi
GACAAGCCATCTAACTCCTATTTTTTAATTTACAGGAATCATATTAACTTATTATCAGGAAGAAGCTTCCATCCCCATACAACACCCATGTTGATTATAAGTAAAAACTATCAATGGTAAAAAATTAGGGGCAAAAATTTTGAACAGTCCAAGTAAATTTTCAGGAATTGTTATTTTGTTATACCAAGTTTCTACGATACATCATTACTATTTTGAAACTATTGATAGAGGATGGATAAAGGTACAATTTAATTGCATCGATTTATTATCTCAGATGTATGTATTTGTGTTTTTCGCCAAACGGAAAAAATATGCACCCGGGGCGGACTGGGACACTGTTGTCAGGGCCCACTGGAACAATAGTATAATCAAATGGTGAAACTTTTTTATGTTATGAAATGCATTATTTTGTTTCCTAGATTGTAGTAATTCCATCGGATTGGATGAGTTTTACTAACAATTTCAAAGTCAAATGCTTCCGTTAGAATAGAAATCACACAGAATATGTTTTCTTCGAGTTTGGCCTCTGAGAAATATTTTATGTATTGCAGAGGCCTAAAATAGCAACTAAACTTAGCCATCGTTGTTGAATCTTCTAAACTCATATGAAATATGACTATGACACATGGTGTTAGCCAGAGACCTGTCCTCCTGTCCACTAGACTGGCATATTCCACATTTGGACAGGCAAAAATTAGAAAATTCAACATGGGAAAGATAGGAGAAAATAGAAAGTGAACAAGTAAAATTTGGCAAAATGGGATTTTTGGACAGGCAGTTTTTTAATTCTGGCTAATACCCTAGCTGCTGCCAAACCTGATGTATAATCATCTAGTTGTCTTCTGGTTGGAGATCTCTGAAACTGTAACTGAAGGCTTGCTGTTTTACTTTGAGAATATTCATCTCCTATATTTATGTGATGAAATATTAATTTTTGTCAAGATTATAGGACCATTTTCCCCATAAAGTTCGGTCTTGCATAACCAGCTCAGCTATATTCACATGCAGTTTGAACTGAAGGTTTCAGCCCCTGAAACATCGTAGACTTGCTAAATATACGGTACTTTGAATACATGCGCTTTATAATAATGTGTGAAAACTTGTCTAATCGGTAATCAGAAGATTTGTCGGGTTGTTTGATCTTAAGGGGCTCTGTTTTCTTAAATTTCTATGACCATCAACGTCAAATGTTGCACAGTTGTCGTACAGTGTCGTACAGTTGCACTTTTTTTCGTTGATCATTGGAGGTTATGAACATTAATTAAATTTGTATTGTGGCCAAATACCAGCCAAATCAACAACAACTTATTCTGATTTGTAACACAGTTGAATTTTGAAACAGTTTCAAAAGAGTGTCAGAATTCTGGCAAGTTTGTATTGGCTATCCCGTGCAATGGCTGGTCCAGGTGGTCTTCACATTCATGTTCATTTTCATGACTCTGGCTTCTTGTAGACTAAAAATCACCCGTCTCTACTTTAATTTTGAGACGATAGAAGCGGACCAGCGATCCGACAGGTGTATTGACGCTTGACTCCAGGTGTACATTTGTAGTTCGTAATCTTTCTCTCCAGCCTGAAAACATACAGCATAGAGCATAACTGGTGTAAATATCATCAAATCTCATCATTCCGAAGAAGGACCATTTGCTTATTGTGTGATAATTTTGGCAACTTCTAGTCGAAAATAATCCCCCCCCCCCCCTCTAAAAGGGACATGGGGCTATGCCCATCGGTCTACCGGTGGAAATCCTTGGCACAAGAATTGAAGTGGAAAAGGTTTGAAACGTATCCAGGTCTATTTGTCTCTGTATTATGTATAAAGATTAGAAGAAATAAAGTTTACTCACTCAATTGTTCCTGTTGACATTTTAAATACCGGTATTCCAAATCGATGATGAATTGTATTTGACAACAGACCCCTTCCCATTAAATTAAAAATTAAAAGAAATGGTGAATCAATATTTCAAAAGCTCACACTAAACTGATGAAAACTAGGATTATTTTTCATCGATCGGACTTAAATCAATGTCCAATTTTTGTTGGTCAGCATGAAAGTCGAACCTAATATTACAATTCGAAGCAAACGTTGTCAGTATCATAAAATACCCTTGGAATAATTTTCACGGGGAACCTCAATTATGTGCAGACGGCAGGTTCGCTCGCAGTGTGGTCTTGTCAAATTTTCGAAGAATACCGCCAGTCCTGTAATTGACATTTTTCAAGCATTTTGTAAGTATATTGTTTTATACGTCACCTTTATGGTCTTATTTCTTATTTGCCATGTTCCAAAGGCATGGCGTTGAAGAAGTCAGAGGAAAACCACTCGAAATTAATATGGCAGACAGTTGAATTTCAGCGGCGACGACCGGCGCCGGCAACCTCTTCGCCTTCTTCGGGGTTGCGAGGCGATCAGGCGATGTGGACTATAATCCTGATATCCTCTATCTGAAGCACTTCGGCAAATTGTGAGAGAACTTTCAACAGTGACACGACTGAAGGAGTATCGTTTATATGGGAGAAATTGAGAGAGATTTATTAAAAATTTACATTTTACTTCCACTCAAATCCTCTCACTCACGTTGAAGCCTGAACAGATGGGGGATAACTCTGGTTGACATAAAAAAAAAAAAATTTAGGTGGATTCAGAGTCCTATTCATGCCCTTTTTTGGATGGCGACCTACCTTAAATTTGAGTTAGTATTTTGAGAAATAATTCAAATAAACTTAAAATATCACGATAACTACTACTAACTACACTGAATGGACTCTGAGATGGCTTTTGTATATAAATAAAAATTGAGTTTTTTGGATAATTGAGTTTTTTTATGTATTGAATGATTAAAATCATGAAAAATTGAGATTTTTGCATTAATTTCAGAAACTGAGTTCAGTAAGAAAAAGTTTTTACCCTGTAGTTGTAGGTGGGGAAATGCCATCGCAGTGCTTCATATTAACATAAGGCAGGGGAGCTAAATTTTGTGCACCTAAATCTGTTGGGATAAGGTCACTTCGTCCACAAACCAACTCGTCCCCAACTTCAGTCAAGTCGTCCCCAACTTTGAGTCCACTCGTCCCCAACCTTGAGTCAACTCACCCCCAAATAAAAATCAAATTTTACTGACAAATTTAACATTTCTTTATGAACTTTACATACATGGCATGATGCTATGTCCTATTATTGAATATTGATTGGAATTGTAGCTGAAGGGTCGCTTCCCATACAGATTTCGCGGTCCAGCAACTCAAATTATTTAAATTTCATGGTACATTTCTTAGATAAGATCTTTACAGGCGCTACATTTTAGAATAAATAAATAGCAAAGATAATAATTTTATTACTTGCAATTTATTTTTGCTTTTTCTTCACTGAATCTCTTTCTGTTATACTTCTGGTCTGGACTTGTCCTGCAAAAGGTTGACTTGATCTTATAATCCACCAACTCATCAACAGTAAGCTTCGAAGGGTACATTTCAATGGGCAGCATAACGGATTAAGTTGATTGGCTGCCCATTGTTTTACTGAGTAGTCACTGGCACTTCGTTGAACAATCGGTGAGTAAACTAAAAACAGTTGGAGTTAAGGAGCAAGTTGCCTTTGAGTTTTGATAATATTAGTGTATAAAATTTAGAGTTTCCAAAGTAATGTCATTTATGTTTTATATGTTATATTTTAATATAAAGCGCTGCAAAAGATCTTAAATTAACGAAGAAATGTACCGTGAAATTTAAATAAAAATTGAGTTGATGGGCCGCGAAATCAGAATGGGAAGCGGCCCTTAAACTACAATTTCAATCAAGTAATGTCATTCTGAACTTTGACCAACACAAGATACAGTACGCAATTTCAAGTTGTGGGAGGAGTACAAGGAGGGATCCAGGACTGCATCGCAGTTTCGTCGAGGCATTGGTGAATTGAACTGCCCAACCAGCTAGCGAATTCACACTGACTACTGACATTTTCTTCTTTGCGAACTCTATATTTTTGCAAACATGTAATTAATACGAACGTGTGGGAAAGGGGCTAGCTAATTATAAACATATACAGACCATATACATGTGTATCCCAGTTGTGCTCTCTATAAGTGCTATTTTTCTGTACATTTTTATCAAAAGACATTGCCATCGAAATAAAACATATATTCAATATAATTTTACCTCAGTGTCATTTTCTGAACATGGGAATATTTGACCATATTCGCTGATAAAATTTGATTTTTATTTGGGGACGAGTTGACTCAAGGTTGGGGACGAGTTGACTCAAAGTTGGGGACGACTTGACTGAAGTTGGGGACGAGTTGGTTGGGGACGAGTTGGTTTGTGGACGAAGTGACCTGTATTCAATCTGTTAAGGGGAGTGACAAGGGGAGCTAAAAATCGTGCTGATGAAAATTTTCAGGGGAGTGATTTTTCAATTTAAAAAATTTAGAGTTTATGGTACCCTACCAATGTGATAAAATTAGCTCACATGATCATATGTTTGGAATTCCCAAGATATCATTTGAGAAAAATGTGTATTGATCCAATCAATTTGTCAAATGCCAGTGCCATATGCCTATAATAATTACTGAAAATTATTCTTATAAGAACTAAAATCTTTGAAACTAATGACAAATAGACCATCTTTTATAATACTAGTCCGAAAATGTTACTGAATAATTTTTTTTTCTTAGTGACATTTTGTGTACCAAAAAGTGTCACAAAGCTGAATAACATATATTTTTCAGCTCACTACATCTACCGAAATAATGCAGCATTTTATATCGGTCCCATAAAACGATACTTGCGTGTCCACGTGGCCGATTACCCACGATTCACAGACTGAACTGTTCAGGTTGAACAGATTACCAACGAATAAACAGGGTCCACATGAGACAAACTGTAGCCGAATTATATAATAAGTATTGGAACTTCGAACTTATCATTAAAAGAGCTTTGTACCGACATTTATTCCGGGTATTAATCTACTAGTCAGCATTGTATTCAGTGTAAAGTTTGATTGAATATCAGTGTCAACCAGCAGGGGTTTTCCCCGCGACATGAGGCTGAAATTGTAACGAAGTTTTTCACTGGCCAAGAGTATCAGGACTTCAGCCAATCTAAACGCCAGGGCCTAAATTAAAAAAGGTGTCTGTTTGGGGTAACAGACCCTGGTCAGTGAGAATGGGTCGGTCGGTCGAAAATTTACTTTATTTTTTTTATTGGGCAGTCAGTTTACTGTCTGTCTCAAATTAAGATGGGATGGGATTTTCGGCGAAATATCGGAGCCAGTTTATCTCAAAGCATTGAAATTCTTCACAGTATCTATATGTTATTTGTGCATTTTTATTCTGAAATTTACCAATACCTCACATGTTATTTTCATAGCGCCTGCAATGGTACAGCATTGCAAGCCCAACGTCATTCTGCTTTGAAAATAACATGCAAGGTATTGAAGATTTTCTTTGGTTCTGAGTCAGATTTCCTTCAAATTTCAGAATAAAAATGCACAAATTAAGTATAGATACTGTGGGGAATTTCACTTCTCTGAGGAGAACATATATTGCCGAAAATGCCATCGCCATGCGAGTCAGGCAATAGTTCCAAAAAGTAATAATTTATGAATCAGATATTTCTCGTAGTTGACATGGTTGATGACAAAAAGGGTACTGCATTTTGGTTTAACTGCTATGTATGCCCTATAATGCAGAAATTTATCCCAACATATCATGGCAAGGATGCCTCAGGAACAACTGAGAAGCGTAACTTTTCGTTGCGTCAGGGTGTGAAATAGAAAATCAAATTCTAGTTGCCCATGGGCAAGTACGGGCAACCAACATATCCAAATGCTTTGCAATTCAAGAAGAATTTGGTTGCCTAACGGAAATTTTGGTTGCCCTGCGCAACCGGGCAAAGGGCTATTTCGCACCCTGCGTTGCGTTGTTGTTGTTGTTGTTCCATGGCCCCATGCACGCTGCCGTCTTTGCATAGACAGCTACCTCTCTTCCCTCCATATTTCTGGGGATTATAGCCAATAGGTATCTCTCGACAAAACTCGGTATGAAATCGACAACGGATCATACATAATATATTCACGAAAAAACGGTAGCACAGATCACCTGTTATCACTTCAACCGGCCACTTGTTGTTGTCGCGGAATTTCCATTCCTCCTTCTGCGATGGTCGTACATCGATCAGCAAAGAGACAAATATTTATCCTCGATAACTATACCGTACGGCAAACGTGCTTAAAGAGTCACCCAATTGGCAACCTTAGTTGAATCTTGATCCTTTCTCATTTATTCGGCACAGTGGCCATTTACGGTTCTTTTTCCTGACAAGAACACAACACTGGGAACCCTCGTGTGACTTTGCTATGTTACAAATTTTGAGGGCTCCCGATTGCCAATCAGCCCGGGAAATCAGCGAGGCAGTTCCCACGAGTTTTCGAACTGTAAACATTTGATTTTCTTCGACAGATTTAGGGGAACAAAATAATTCAAAAAAAATATTTCTTAAAAAGTTTTGAGTCGCGGGGATATTGTTGGGTCGGTCGGGTTACCCCAAACAAACGCCTTTTTAATTTAGGCCCAGTACTGGAATACGTTGCTTCCAGCCAATATGGCAGCGGCTCAATGATGTTAGGCAATGTCGAGAATTCGGAAATAAACAGCCTGTATTCATGGAAAAAAGCAGCAGAGAGCGGTTTTAAAAGAGACGGGGCGCGGTCTAAATGGGGCAGGGCGCAGTTTAATCGAGGACCTGACAATGTCTTGCGCCATGCCGTACAGTAGTTGAATATTTCAGGTGCGCTAAAAAAAGTGCACCTCGATCGAGAATAAGGCGAGCGGGAGGCGCGCGAGAGCGAAAGCGCGCCTTATAAATAAAGCACTGCCATCGCAGTGCCGTGTCAGATCAGTTTTGGGATGGCATTACAGTGCCGTGGCAGAATTTTCCTAATTACAAGGGCTGAAGTTAACATCTGAGTAATTCCCCATGCCAACCCTCACCAATCTTCCATGGCCATATGACCACTGAAATACAGCCGCCATGACCATGTTGGAATTAGGCCAGCTGAAGTACAGCCAGAGAAGACACAGTTCACATCTGCTGCTTTATCTCATTTGATGTTACCCTTGATACTGATTTTGTTTTTGGGAATATTCTAGGAACTCTATATGAAGGTGTGTAAATTTTCAGTTTTTATCAAACCAATATATTATTAAACAATAACAAATAACCAACGATCAATAGAAAATATCAATTTTGTCATCAACTTTCCATGTCCAGATGAAAGAAAATAAAATCCCCAACAAACTGAAATTGTTCAAAAATATTGAACATCAAATGGATGAAAAGCCTTTTGATGAGTTCAATACTTCCTGCTTGTAAAGAGTTTACAATTTTCAATTCTTCCCTGCAATATATCGTTTTTTTGTCCAATTCCCCCCTCCCTCACCCCCACTTCCCATCCCGGTGCCAGCAATGCAAGGAGTAAATATTGTCGCCCATCCCTTTGTCTTTCCATATGATTGTAAATAATTAAATTTGGACACAGAGCTTGCTTATAATTGGAACAAGACATTGATTATAGTACCAGATAGTTTATACATCGTCTAAGTATCAATAGGGAGAACAGGTGCATGGTTCAACTACATGCACAACAGTTTATCTACATGTACAAGGTTTTTAGTCCAAGAAAGCAGGTTACAGCCTATATTTATGGAATGCCTCTCTCTCTACGTAATGTAGGACAGTGATTTAGGACCTACCACTTTTTCTTTTATGATAACTTTCTTGTTATTTGGTTTAAAGTTGTTAAATTTGAATACAATATTCCACATACATGTACATGTTTATTGTAGAACAATGTAAGACCAAATAAAAGAGATTTGTGGTTCTAGTTACCCATGTCGACCATAGAACATTTCCCTAGATCCAAGAAAAATGTAAATACTTGTGTTCAAAATTTGTCTAAAGATGCTCAAATACCAATAATTGACCTGTAGTTTTCATCACAGATGGTTTAAACTATGACTATTTGTTAAACATGTGAATAAACATGATTTAATTAACAGCCAGGACATTAATCCGAGAGAGAAAAATGTAATTTTAAATACAAAGTTTGATCATCCATTCCTGAAACCTTGTTTCTTCCCACAACTAGGCTCATTAAAACTAATTGTTCATTCATCATTACCGCCCACCCCAAATTTTCTCGTCGCCCAGAACATTTATTTTTATTTTTCTGTGATGTCTAAAACACATTTTTATTCAGACTCTGTGTCTTGACAAGTATGGAAAGTCCGTCCGTGTCCACAAGATGATGTAATCCTGTCCACAAGATGATGTAATCCATTGCCATCGACCAAAATTAGTATATATTGTAAAGATATCAATAAAACAATAAGCAGTTTTATTGGTATATATTTCATAAGAAACGTATGGTATACCAGCATAAAATAAAATGTACCCATCTGCCCGACTGTTTTGGCGAGTAGGTGATGATAAACGAATAATTAATGAAATAATCACATGAAATTTGATACATTTAGTGCATTCTAACCAGCTAATCAACCATCCAATCATAGTTAAATTGTGTTATACATGTACGTTCATTGATTTATTAGGAGATAGACATACATGTACCCTCTACATACACATGGCATACAACACTCGCTCTTGGAGGTATTAGGCTCCGCACTGCGTCATCTGTCTACCTGGCCGCGCTTTGTGGTTCCTGGATAAATTCTCAAACTATTATTTTATCAAACTGCATTTCATGGAACAGTGGGTATGTTGGTGGTTACATTCACACAAGAATCATACTCATATAAACCATAGTTTTTTGTCAGTCGAGCAAATAAAGTGTGAAAATTAGTGCTCCTCACAACCTGTACATGCGCATTTTAGGTGGAAGTTTGACAAAATTCAACTAAGAAATGGTGAACTGTTTTTATTCTAGACAATTAGGCTACTTGGAATATCTATGGTGCATCTAGAGGGATAAACATATACCAAATTATAATTAAAAGGATATACATGATATCAAAGATTGATGTACAACAGTGCAGTGTCTGTTTCGGTAAATTAACAATCACACTCTTTGGATTGACATCTTGATTGGTTTGTTCCGTAGATGAAAAAAGAAAATAAAGATATGGATTATTCCACATAAAACGAATTTAGAGTGGAACCCTTCATTTTCATTCTGAGATAACCCTTCTGTACCTCCAGGAGTGGAGAGTACCACTCAGAGGGACACTATCGATTGTATGCGTGATACACATGACTATTGCAGTCTAGTTGCCAGCATCATGACCTGCCATCATGCAAAAACCGTGTTGTATTGAAAATGGGGTCTGCTAATACTTTGATGAGAAGGACATCCGAAGACTTAATGTTCACTAATTGCTCCTAACAACAATTCCCTGAATGAACAGTATTCAGAAACTTGTTTTGGCGAGTTAATTTATGGCAATGTAATTTGAGAAAAAACGTATAAGGTATCCAAATTGATTCTTACCGATACTAGGACTTGGAACCAACATGTACATGTGACCTTATCCCACATATATCTACATGTATGTATATGATGTAGTTATTACTGTGCCAATAAGACCTCAGTTCAGGATCACATAATCCTTTCTCTCCCACTCCCCATTCTATCAGGTCACAAATTCTTTCCCAGGTATGGAAGTTAGTATAAAAAAATAAACCAAAATATTGAATCAAACATGCAGTGATAACATTACTGTAGGTTAAATTCATCTGTGGAAATCACAATAACAGTTGGTTAACCTGTGTTTTGTTTATCTGAACACATGTACATGTACTGGTATCTGCATGGCATGTAAATACAAATATTATGTATGTAGATGATTTGTGTGGGTAGTGATTCAATTACCATAAATAATAGCCACCATGCTAGTGCCACAGATGTCCCACCTTCGCTTCCATATTGTGTTAATTGCACAGATGTTCCGCCCATCTCAAATTCACGCCCCAACCCTCACCCCAACTTCGCTGACTCTGGGGCTCATCACATATGTCACACTTCTATGTCTGGCAACATTAAATCACTGTATAAAATGCATGTACCATGTTGATGTATGTTGGATTGTTTTAGCAAAATTTAGCATGTACAGTGATTTCTAACTGGATGAAAGTTTTTGAGCACTCCCTGAATTGTAATCTAGCTTGAAAAATTTGTGCATTCCTCTGGATGACTATGTGCAGGACCATTACTGTCCAGGATTTACTGTTCACCTAGGTCGAGTTTTAACTCTTGAGGATATATCAGTGATCACTTTATAACAAACTCATTAATATTATCAGGTAAGTGTCGGATTATATTAATGATAACTTTATTGCAAATTCAAGGTTCATAATTATACTACAGAAGAAAAAAACCCATTGTTATGATGCAATTCCATAGTGAGATGTAATATAACCTATAATTGTACAGACCTTGCCTTTTACGTGGTTGATTTAAGGTGAAAGGATACAATCAGCCCTGTCAAAATGCAAATTGGCCTAATTGTAACCTGTGCTTGTAATTATTAATTGCCAGCATTCATTACTTTCACATTAACGTCTAACATATTTTTTTTTCATTGACACATAGTCAGTGTCTTAACACTTACATTCTCAGAAGATGTCACAATGATATGTCAATGTCACTTTTATGATGTTCCACTTGGAGAATGACAAGTCATTTAGGTTTGAGGTCAGACAAATTAATTGTGGCTACACAAAATGATAAATCAGCCAGTGTTGAAGGAAGTCTTAGCTGTCAGAGATTGGCTATCTGTCAGATAATTGTGAATGTGTGATATTTGACCTATATACGTGACATAGAAGTGGACTAAACTGATGGGTAAATGTTAAAATGTTCATTCTACTGGAGGACAACCTCTCCGACATACTGTTAAGTGGCTGACTGCTCAGGTTAGGAATTATTGGAGATTTGTGCAAGCAGATTAAACAGAACTGAATTCATAGTTAGAATTACTTAATATTTAATCATAATAATAATATTATCCTCAACATATATCTACATGTATCCACATTTCTTTCTATTTTCAGAATCACAGGAGTTCATCAAAGAGTACAACCAGATATCATCTCTAACATTTGATGGATTCAAACTTTGTGTAAGTACAACTTTATATTTTATACTATCTGATTTAAAACTTACCAGGATATGATACTCTGCCTATAGATGCATGTCTTCTCAATCAGTTACTTTTCAATGTTCTGGACTGGATGTTTCAGAGTCCCAAATAAGTAGACAACTTTTATTATTGTACCTCGCCTAAATTTATAATATTTTCACGTCAGGTTGTGAAATTTCACATAACCGAAACAGTCGAAAAGGTGACTCAGTTACGCAGTTGAAAAAAGTCATCGGTTACCAAAAAAAGATGTCATAAATCTGATTTCTTGTAAGTTCTCACTTCTGACCCCTCTCTTCCGTTGTTATCGCTATTTTGTGCTACGATTTTCATCAATTTCAAGGTTTGTCAAGTCAAGTTTTCGTTTCAACGAGTGCCACCTAGTATCGCACTATGTCAGTGAAAGGAAGATAAATATGCCAGTTAATGGGTATGTACAAGGCTGGTATCGGCAAAACACACTCTTGGAGGAAGTTGAAAATTACCATCTTAAGGTTATTCCTAAATTTATCCGGTGAAATGGCCCCAGCTTTGAAGTGCGGAAATTGCGGCTTGCTAACGATACTAGTAGTCGAATTTTACAGATCTATGATGTCAGATCTGTATGTCTCAATAGCCAGCATCACTCAGTTCATAAAGAATTTCTGTTCATCAGAAGATCGTATTCTTATCTGAAGTCACATATCCATAATACATGAAATTGAAGAAAACCTGATTCATTTGAATAGTGAATTGGAATGCAAAAAGCACAAAATAACCATCTTTATTTCAATCTCTGTGTGACTCTACCTTACTTTATAGTCCAGAATTCTTGCTAATCTATTTGCATAACTAATTGGTTTGCAAAGCTTATTTCCCAGAAAATTTGTTTGGTTACGCAAATTTTCACTTTAATATTTATCGCATACCTGTGTCACTCCTATCATCTCTGAGATGACTTATAGAAGAGCAGTTTTCGGCTCTCGTGCTGTGTTCAAACATGAATTAAATGAAACCATTCCATCCATTCTTTTCACTATCCGTATCATTGCTCAAACAGAATAAAAACAAGGCATGACCATTTATGATTTTCTTTCTCATTCAAGGACAATTCTACAAATCTTTTGTGGCCCAGCAAATGAAAACGAAATGTAAATTGAAGGCTAAAATGAAAAAAAACAAAAAAACAATTGGGAACAAGTGATTTGCTTCTGGGACAAGCAGAATCTCAGAAGTCCATAGACAACCACTTGAAGAAGTTAATTTGAACCCTGATCAATAGGTGTTCTATTGTACATGTACTTTACATTCTTGTCTGGGCTGGAACTACCTGACTGCTTGGCGAACAAGTTTAATACTTCCCGGTCCTTATGTAGATTTGAACTGTCATGTTATTGTTTTCGTATCCCACAGCCTGGAAAGGGTTTTTTGGGGGGGGTATACATCCAAGCAATTTCTGACTGATTATGCCCCCCCTCTAACTAGAGGGGGGGCATATAGCGATCACTTTGTCCGTCCGTCCGTCTGTCCGTCTGTCTGTCTGTCCGTCTGTCCGTCTGTCCGTCCGAATTTCTTGTCCGAGCAATATCTCGGTTAATATTTGATGGACAGGATTGAAACTTGCATGGAATGTGGCTAGTGCCTCGTAGATGTGCAGCGTTGAGTTTTTTCCGAGTTCCGGTATAATTTTCAAGAGTTATGGCCCTTTTTCTGAAATCTCTGTGAATGGGACTTGTCCGGGCTGGATCTTGGTTAATATTGTATAGACAAGTATGAAATTTGCATGATATGTGGTCAGTGCCCCACAGTTGTGCAGCGTAAAGTTTCTTCACGTTTCGCTTATATTTTCAAGAGTTATGGCCCTTTGTTCCTGAATTCTTCGTGAATTGGGACTTGTCCGGGCTGGATCTCGGTTAATATTGTATGGACAATTATGAAATTTGCAGGATATGTTGTCAGTGCCCTGTAGTTGTGCAGCGTGAAGTTTCTCCGCGTTTCACATATATTTTCAAGAGTTATGGCCCTTTTTTCTTTAAATTTGTGTGAATTGGGACTTGTCCGGGCTGGATCTCGGTTAATATTGTATGGACAATTATGAAATTTGCAGGATATGTTGTCAGTGCTCTGTAGTTGTGCAGCGTGAAGTTTCTCCGCGTTTCGCATATATTTTCAAGAGTTATGGCCCTTTTTTGTTCAAATTTGTGTGAATTGGGACTTGTCCGGGCTGGATCTCGGTTAATATTGTATGGACAATTATGAAATTTGCAGGATATGTGGTCAGTGCCCTGTAGTTGTGCAGCGTGAAGTTTCTCCACATTTCGCGTATATTTTCAACAGTTATGGCCCTTTTTTCTTCAAATCTTTGAGACTTGTAGGGCTGGATCTCGGTTAATATTGTATGGACAAGTATGAAATTTGCATGATATGTGGTCAGTGACCCATTGGTGTGCAGCGTGAAGTTTCTCTGCTTTCGGTTATATTTTCAAGAGTTATGGCCCTTTGTTTATCAAAACTAAAGTGAATGGGATATATTCATTTGTCCAGGCTGGATCTCAGTCCATAACCAATTTGGACCAGAAAAATGGCTATATTATATGTTATCCTACATTCCAAAGCAGACAACATAGGTCCTGAAATTAAAGTATGAAGTTGCCCCAAAAAGAGTGAATTGGGTGCAAAATTCAAAGTTCACTGATCGCTTCATAATTTCACCACAATATACTCCCAAGGAATGTAGGTCTCATAACCAGGTCACATTTTCGGATTTGGCGAAAGCCCTGGCGACCATCTTGCATCGAAACATCGTATTATCACTTGTTGGCTGATACTTGGAATATGTATTATGTGAGGCATGGCAAAAAAAGTGACAGAAACAGAATTTTTATAATTATCCAAATTAGGCCTCCACCAACCAATAAACAACAGAACAATGGCGGGGCAGTGTCGGATTAAAGCGGAAGGGGGGGCATACAATTGAGCAATCTCTGATTGCTTCCTTCCTGTGTTCTGTGCTGTGTTTTGTGTGGATTTGTGGGGTTTCAGTGCGTTATTTGAGATGAACACCTTTAAAATATCTTTTACGTCATGTTTTGCTTCCAGATTACATACATATAAAGTATCCAATTTGATTCATATCAGCTTTAGATATTTGATACCGTATCATCTTTGAATATGTGTTACTGTGTACTCCTTATAGTTTAATATGTTATGTCGGGTGTAACCCGACTCTATCTCAGAAATTTTTGGTATGATGTTTCCCGCCTCAAATTGTGGGGGTGATCAAATTTATTAAAACAAAAAGTTGACTAGTTGGTTCAAAATCGTGCACATAATCCACCATTTCTTCATTATTTTACTGATTTTAAATGCCAATCAAATTTATTAGAACTGCCAATTGAATTTTTATTAAGAAGGATTACTGCAGGTAGGTTGGAAAATATATATATTTTTTTAATACAGGTCACTCACATTTACGGTACATGAAGTAGCTATGATTTTAGCATGAGATTTGAATTTTTTTTTTAATTTTGAAAAAAGTTTTGGATATGGGGTTGTGGTGGCACAGCCAACATATTTTTACTGATGGCCTGACAGTATAGCAAAACTGCTGTAAATTGGAGACCTCAGATGACTTGCTCATTGAGCATGTACAATGTAATATGAGTCTGACCACACAATAACCCAGATTATCACTGGATCTGTATTGGGTGAACTCAAAAGACCTATACTTTATCAGGACATAATGGTTATTGCCATACATAGTGGAAATTTCCACGCCATTAACTTGCTCAGTGATTGCAAATATTAGGGTGTCGGGCTATTTGTTTAACTTACATATAGGTTTATTTGAATATGTTTCAGCAATTCTTTTTATGAAAAAATGAGGTGAACCATAAATCAGATACATGTATACACATTGTTGTTTAAATGACAGCTCATGTTGTGCTAGGTTTTCTGCATCAGAATATACAAGTATTAATGTAATCATTCATAAACCAGAGATGCTCCAGCAGAGTGTCCTATGTCATTGACAAGGTAGATTCATTGACAAAGTAGATCATGGGATCTTCACTTAAAAGATCTTGCATCGCATTTTACATTATACATTGTTCTTGTCGGTGTAGATGTACAGATATTCTGAAATATGATGTTAGCTAATTAATTTTATAAAACGAACTGACATATGATGTCTGACAGTCACCTCCAGCTTGCCCTTGGGGACAGACAATGATATCATGTCTGTGTGTGAAAAGAAAAAAAACAGAATCAATTTTCTCGAGATCATGTCGCTTCCTGGACTTTAGTCCTAGCAAGACTTTTGTGTACATGTAAACCACCAGCATGAGCTTCGAGCATTTCATGTCCATTTTGTCTGGTCAGTATATTCATCATGATTAAAATACATGTAGGATTTTAGAACATGTGATACCACACAGTTATTGTACATTGCATGACATACCTATACATGCTGCTTCAACATTTGCTTCCTCGACCAGTAGCTTAAATATGCATGTTTCAATTTTTTGAGGGCATAATGTATATTAAATACATGTGCACCAAATAGACAAAATGTTCTATCCCCCAATCCCTTCTGTTCTGTGGAAAATTTAACCTGAGCATACACGGGGGGAAAGTTCTTCTTTTTTTTTACCTTCCCAATATAGGTGAAATAGCCTAAACATTGATTCAGCTTATGATAAATTCCTAATTAAGTATTCATCTTTCAGATTTAATTCAAAAACAGAAAATATTTCTTCTGCTGTGATTTTTTCTGTCTCAATTAGATGAAAACCAAATACTATAAGTCCCTTAAGATGCAGGGTTTTGGTTAGAATTTTAATGTAGTGTTCATGGTATTTCTGAAAACAGGGAGTCTAATTCTTATCTCCCCCATGTTAAATTTCAAGCATTATTTATGGGAGTCTCATTGTAAAATAGGGAGTCTCAAAGATCCTGAAGATTCCTAGCTTACTAAAAGCTTACAAATCGATTAGTCTTGTATTGTTTTGTTGCAACCACTCTGTGGGGCTTCCAGGAATTGACCTGGAGTGTCATCCTGCACACCCCAGGTCGTGGTAATAATTTAAGGTTCTCAGCTCCTCAGACAGCTTGTCGTAAGAGGCAACTAAATGGGGCACCCGTGGAGTTAACGAGTGCGAAAAGAAATAGAACAACACAGGTGGGTTTTCCATGTGAAAAGTGCTAGGACCCAAATGTTGTGATATGACTGAAAGATTGTTGAAAGTGACAATCAGGTTTATTTTACGACTTTGGTGTACAAAGTATTAGTATGACAAATAAAAGTAACATATTAAAAGCAGGATTAAAACAGTGAACTAAAATTTCGCTTTTGAATTTTGTAAACAGTAGTTATTACAAGGTGTCCAACTGGGCGAACAGGGGTCGAAATTTACACCTGTCCAAGTTTTTAAGAGAGACAGGTAGAGAAATAAAGTACCTGTTTCCAGTGACAGGTGGCCAATAACTTTTTTTTTTCCAAAATATATCTTTCACAAACTTCTTTAACACAGCTGCCAATTTAACAATCTAGGTAAACCAAGATGGTAAATCAAGGGAATACCATCTAGACGTAACGCTATGAAAACTTCGTGCGAAATGTTCGCCGATATTCTATGAGATCCCATAATAAGCCAATCACGACCATTTCAACCTTTTCGCTCTGGCAATGATTGATGTTTACTTCGAGATTAACATCTTCGCACGGCACATTCTTTTGATATTTTTTACCCCTAACAAAGCCAGACTTTTCGGCGGGAGTAAACTCTTTGATGTTTACGGACCCTGTCTGAAAATGATGCCATATTTGGAAACAGTTTCAGGATAATGTTTATATATTAGACCACGAGCTACCGTGTGTAATTATTGTGGGCGTGATTTTGAAATAGTTACAACCAGCTATCCATCTGATTGGCTAACAATAGTAGTTTCAACTCGCACGGGATTTATATACGGCTGAATTCAGATATAATATTCCCGTGATATTATATCTGAGTTTACTGAGATTGCCAATTTAAGTGCATGGATTCAAACAAAGTGCCAATAATCCATAGGCAGTCCACAACATGCAGCCCTGTCAGTAAATCTCAATTTTTACAATTGCATGCTCAGAAAAGTAACTCGTACTCATTCACTCCTTTCTCACTCTGTTGTAGCCCTATCCCCAAGATCATCAATGGGAGTATTGCTGGTATAGTAGGTGTTACCTGTGTGTTCCCTATAGATCTAGTGAAGACAAGACTACAGAACCAACAGCCTGGACCCAACGGTCAGCTCCTCTACAAGAATCTGTAAGTGATACCTTCTTCAATTCAGCCAGTATGGCATGCCAACATCTCTTCCTCAGGACCATGCTGATCAAAATTTTCTGCTGTCACACCCTTTTAAAAACTGACAAATTTGATCAGGGAGCAAGGAATAAACATCTAACTTGCGAGAGAGACTACATTGAATCTTACTCAGACAACATCATGGGCTAGTCAGATATCCACATCTGGATTCATAACTACTCTGGGAAAATGTGGTTACTGCCCACTTGATCTGAACAGGCCCAGGCAAATGTCTGGCTCTATTATATTTGACTGAGTTTGCACAGACATTCCCTGTATATACCATATATGACTGACTGTGATTACTTTCAGATTATTATACAAAATATCTCGCGCCAGCCTGACTGAGTTTAGATACTGGAACTAAATCAGCCATATATGTCATCTGCATTGGGGCATTCTTAATGCACCTTGCCTCCGCTTCCAAGTCTTGTCTTTTATACTGAAGAAAATCCTCAACCGATATCAGCATATACTTGAACACTTTCAGCACCATCAACCATTTAGAAAGATATTTTCCTGTTTTCTTGCTTTAACCAAAATCTGGTCAGTCTTTCATGTAAGTTAGTATGTATTATCCAGGCCTTTCTAGTGCTGAAAAACCTGCCGTGTTAGACACATTGTTGTACCCAGACAGTCTACTGTTCTTCTTTGACTGGTACCTGATATATTGACTCTTGTATATTATATTCATATATTATGTTCATTTAGCATTGACTGTGGTGTAAAGACCTTTCGCAATGAAGGATTCCTGGGAATGTACAGAGGTGAGCAACTACAGTTCTTATCAACATCCATTCAGATCTGTTCTTTGTTATTAAATCCATATTGTCTATTGCTATTGATTTGTTCTTCAAATCTGTCTTTTCTCATATTGATCGACTCATTTTGTCATTTAGCTAAATGAAACCCGTCTGTATTCAAGTCTGTTCATCTACATGCAGCCTGTAGATTAAATTGAATGGTTACATGTATCACGTGTACATCAGTGTGTGTTTGATTTGTCTGTAGTGACTAATCTACTTTGTAGTAGAACATTTGCTCAATTTGTGGCATATATCCTTATCATGTATAGATGATTTCTTCCTCACACCTGTAGATTGTAGCTCATAATACCCCACCCCCAGCACAGTGACATTATTTTTGTGGACTATAGATCTGTGACAGACTCGCACATTTATTGTCAAGTGGCATGTAGACAAATTCTCATGGTACTGATACTCCTATTCTTTGTGTATATAAATATTAATGGTAGGCCTTGCCGGGGAAAAACCTGTGAGAGTATTATTTAATTAATTTCTTTTAATACTGGTGCACACCTGCATGATGCTGTCGTAGTCAGAGATAAAAGTCAGACCAGATCGCAAGGAATCAGTTAGATGTGCAGCAAACTTTTACTCACAACTTGTCACATATGACTATGACCAGGTTATGGCGATCCCGCTCTCTAAAATGGAGGTAAAAAAGGTCATTTTTGCTCAATAACTTTTGATTCCTTCTTAACCAATGCTGCAGAATTTCAGGCGCATTGATTTATCTATTGTTCCATGTCATAAAATTAATTTGCCATGTGAAGAACCAGCCAATGTTGTTTAAACAGTGCAAAGGATGTTTGGCCTAGCTATTATTATGCAAATTAGATAGATGACCATTTACTTTTTGACTACCATTTAATGCGGATAGATATGTCTGTATGCGCCTCAAGAGGATTTTGCTGAATTCGTTATGTGAACTGATTTATTGAGCAAAAACGACCCTTTTTACCTCCATTTTAGAGAGCGGGATTCCCCTAACCTGATGACTGATGTATCAAACTGTTTGGTTATGTATGACTGAGTCATTGGAGACGGTCACTAATGTGTGTGGCAACTCCCATCTGAATCACAAGCGATATATTTCTCTTCAACCAATAAACACTCAAGTTTTTGGTCATATGATGTAGCTAATTATTATTAAGATGTCGCAGTGGTAGTGCCAACAAATAATTTGGATTTTCTTAATTCTAATGAAGATGTCCTGACTGAGTCGGCCATGTGTACGCCCGCCTAAATAATTTTGTGAAATCATATAGAGGCCTCGTTTTCATTTTGTACGAAATGATTATCTTTAAACAGATGCGTGTTATGTCTTACTTATATTGTGTAACATTACCGATGTGGGCATGGTGTTCGGTAGAGCAGTTTCAAATTTGGACATGCAGAATTTGAAAAATTTAACTTGGGAGAGATAATCAGGGAAGATATAGATTTCGATTTTCAATCTGAATACATTGGTCAATTATTCAAATTTAAGAGAGCCCCCTCAATTTTATATACATGTACCTGTCCAAATCTAGCAAAATGTGATATTTGGATGGCCAAATTTTGTACCCTGGCTTACACCTTAGATGTGGGTAGTGTACAAGTGGGTAGGGGGTACAGGTGCATGTGTGTTTCACAAACAGCACGGCTTCTAGTTTTACCTTCAAATGTAATTTCTTCCCCAAGATTGTACATGTATGCTCTGTTTCACCAATTCACTGGTACCAGTAAAAGTACTTGTAGTTTTAAAGAAGAGAATTTTCACAAAGAAATTTCTGTGTCTTAGGAAAGTGGGATTCAGTTTCGCATACTTGAAAGAATATAGACAGGGTTTAATTTGAACTATAATTCAAGTTAATCCGTAGACCATGCTATCTGGCCTCAAAAGCAGCATGTGGTGCAATCATTAATCAGGGCGCTTTGCTATCTCTTTAATCTAGGAAATATTATTGATTGATCATAACTGAACTATTTTCGACTGGAAGTGGTCAAAATTATTATAAATGTAAGCTTATTGTTCCTTCTTGGACAATTTTATCCATATTTGTGATATTTACACCATCAATAGATAAAAACCCTGTCTCAGGTTAAAGAGATAGGGAGAGGCCAGGAATATGAACTGGACCTCTCCTGTCCCTGCTATCAGGGCAAGAAAGTGTTGTCTAAGTATTAAATTGGATTATAGTGCAATCCAAACCACCGGCCTGAAAGTCCTGCATACATATACATGTACATGTTTGAGGTCTTGAGCTTTTACTTTTCCTATTTCAAGTTCATTAGTTTCATAGTCTCTGACACCAACACCTGTTCATTGGGGTATTATGAAATTTGCTGGACACTATATAATTCATGTACAACAGTCTAAAGTTTTTGTATGAGAGAAGCACACCATCTGCTGTCTTTAATGTTTATCCGGGACATGGGACATGGAACCTAAACCTTGTCCATGCCCTGGATATTTGACTTGGGCTTAAAACAACAATACATGTACCTTTATCACTAAACCAGCAATCCGCAGCACCATGTCCCCAAAGTAGAACATGCCTAGTAAAAAAGGCAAAAACAATCTTGGTCTCAGACCCTTGAAGAAATGCTTTTTGATTATTTTATACACAGAGTTTACCACATCTCATGTATCCACCTGTAGATGACCTGGCTAGATTTTCAGTCTGTTATTTGCAGTTTTTCAAATATTCCTACAGGCTGGTGGGGGGGAAGGGTGGTGTTATTATATGGCATCTGTGTTTTACAAGTTTATATGATATTCTGCAGCATTTATTGAATATCGACTAATACTTGACAGGAATATACCTCCTATCATACAGCAGTAGTATGTCATGTTCTGAACCAAAAACATTCATTTTCTATGACACTTACATACATCTCACATTCAAGCTCAGTATTGGTCAGGAGAGATAGCTTTGCTGGATTTTTCATGTAAAAAAGAGTTTTGTGAAAGAAGAATTTGCATGTTTCAGAATGAGATGCACTATGACGAGAAACAAAAGATTTTTTATTTCCCTTCATATGCCATTCAGATCTTTCTTCAGGAGTGTGCAAACATTTTGTTTGTAGACATCCTCTAGACATCATGTTGAAATGCACACCTGGCCCTATTTATTTAAATATTTGTACAACTGTTTTCAAGCTGCCTGCAGAGCTCTTGAGCAAACAAACCAGCTGCTATGTAGGTGTGGATTATTCAGTTGTGTGTCCGAATGAAATATGTTATAATGTATGTGAACTGGGTTCCACGGGATACGGAAATGTTCCCCCCTGGAAAAGTTCCCCCGGATCCTCCACTATATAGACATGTAGAATATTGTGAGCAGATCTACCCTTCAACTGTTATTTTCGACTGTAATAAAGTAACATTTTCCGTGCATGACAATGTAGTAAATGGAAAAGGATAAAATCTGGATATTTTAGTTCCCCTGGTCATATCGTTATTCAATAGCTGATTAACTCAACTTCCCTGGACACCCTGGTGACGATCTCTGAGCATGTATTGACCATGTATGTCACATGCTTTCGGATGGGTCTTTGCCTGGTCTTAGTCCTTGACCCATATTTACAGGAAAATTCAATGAGAAATGTCACATGTGACTTTATTAATGTGTTCACGTTCCCCACGTCTGACATCTGTACATATGTGGACATGTATGTATGTTGTTGGTCTTTCAGAAAGTTGGTTGGGGGTTTTGAATATGGGAGCGGGAATGTGATTTCTGTGAATACCTTATAATGTATAAGTAGTATAGGTAGTTTTTGCAACAGTGCTGTGCTGGTTATTTTCGTGACAGAGGAATTCACTGGTAAAAAATCCTCATGTTCATAGTGTATATTTTATGGTATTGAGAATTTCGGGCCTTGTGAGGCTGAAAATATGGCAAGCAACCTGACACTGCCAAACTCAGGCACAAAAGACTTGGTGCCTGACATTGTGTCAAACCCTACCTGGAAGCAGTTGGTTGGCCGTCTCTCCCACCCTGTGTCTTCCAAACTAAGCTTCACCCTAACACATAGCCCTAGGCTAGCCTAAGAGGTTGCATCGTAACACACCTACTAGTTCTGCCGAATCCCATATCTCTAAACGAAATTTGGCCCCACCCCATAACCATATTTATGCCCCCCCTCTAACTAGAGGGGGGGGGCATATAGCGATCGCTTTGTCCGTCCGTCTGTCCGTCTGTCCATCCGTCTGTCTGTCTGTCCGTCCGAATTTCTTCTCCGGGCAATATCTCGGTTAATATTTGATGGACAGGATCGAAACTTGCATGGAATGTGGCGAGTGGCTCGTAGTTGTGCAGCGTGGAGTTTTTTCCGAGTTCCGGTATAATTTTCAAGAGTTATGGCCCTTTTTCTGAAATCTCTGTGAATGGGACTTGTCCGGGCTGGATCTTGGTTAATATTGTATGGACAAGTATGAAATTTGCATGATATGTGGTCAATGACCCACAGTTGTGCAGCGTAAAGCTTCTCCACGTTTCGCTTATATTTTCAAGAGTTATGGCCCTTTGTTCCTGAATTCTCCGTGAATTGGGACTTGTCCGGGCTGGATCTCGGTTAATATTGTATGGACAATTATGAAATTTGCAGGATGTGTGGTCAGTGCCCTGTAGTTGTGCAGCGTGAATTTTCTCCGCGTTTCACATATATTTTCAAGAGTTATGGCCCTTTTTTCTTCAAATCTTTGTGAATTGGAACTTGTCCGGGCTGGATCTCGGCATCTTCATTTTATCCAGCCAGTTTCTACGTTCCCACTTCGAACCTGCCTTGATTTATCTGGACCCCTTCAGTGTTCAAATAACTTATAAATAGACACGAGACGTCACTGACCTCGAAAACATTTGAAATTCGAAATGGGTCGCACAAGAGCGTTATTGATTGGCTGACCTGAATAGTGGGCACCTTATTAGGAGGAAAGACGCCGCTAATAGAGGATGATGTCACTCTACGGACTTCACTCGCAATCGATGTGTACGTTCTGATTGGTTCTTCTGTCGTTAGTAGGTGAAATTTACACCTCGGATTTTGAACACTGAAGGGGTCAGATAAATCAAGGCAGGTTCGAAGTGGGAACGTAGAAATTGGCTAGATAAAATGAAGATGGATCTCGGTGAATATTGTATGAACAATTGTGAAATTTGCAGGATATGTGATCAGTGCCCTGTACTTGTGCAGCGTGAAGTTTCTCCGCGTTTCGCATATATTTTCAAGAGTTATGGCCCTTTTTTCTTCAAATCTTTGTGAATTGGAACTTGTCCGGGCTGGATCTCGGTGAATATTGTATGAACAATTATGAAATTTGCAGGATATGTGATCAGTGCCCTGTAGTTGTGCAGCGTGAAGTTTCTCCACATTTCGCCTATATTTTCAAGAGTTATGGCCCTTTTTTCTTCAAATCTTTGTGAATTGGGATTTGTAGGGCTGGATCTCGGTTAATATTGTATGAACAAGTATGAAATACGCATGATATGTGGTCAGTGACCCATAGGTGTGTAGCGTGAAGTTTCTCTGTTTTCGGTTATATTTTCAAGAGTTATGGCCCTTCGTTTAAACCTAAGTGAATGGGATATATTTATTTGTCCAAGCTGGATCTCAGTCCATAACTGATTTGAACCAGGAAAATGGCTATATTATATGTTATTCTACATTCCAAAGCAGACAACATAGGTCCTGAAGTATGAAATTGCCCCAAAAACAGTGAATTGGGTACAAAATTCACTGATCGCTTCATAATTTCACCACAATATACTCCCAAGGAATGTAGGTCTCATAACCAGGTCACATTTTTGGATTTGGCGAAAGCCCTGGCAACCATCTTGCATCGAAGCATCGTATTATCACTTGTTGCTTGATATTTGGAATATGTATTATGTGAGACATGGCAAAAAAGTGACTGAAACAGAATTTTTATAATTATCCAAATTAGGCCTCCACCAACCAATAAAGAACAGAACAATGGCGGGGCAGTGTCGGATTAAAGTGGAAGGGGGGGCATACAATTGAGCAATCTCTGATTGCTTCCTTCCTGTGTTATTCTGGAATGGGTCTAGATCTCCCAAGGCTGTGTTCCCCCCCACCCTCGGTTGTTTTTTTTGCTTGTATTTCCGGAATGACAAAAAAAAAAAAGGTGAGCTGAGACTCGTTGACTTCGTAGCCTATTTGCGTGACCCCTCCCCCCCCCCAAAGATACGGTTCACCCTTTGCCCCATAGAGGGTTGCTACCATTGGCCCATACTGATGCCTTTAAACTTCTTTTAATTTTTTGCTCCCAAATAATCTTGCAACAAAATCTGGATAAATATAAAGGTTTGATCATGTGCATTAGATATAGGTATTAAAAGAATAGTTCAAAGAGAGATTGGGACAGGAATCTTTACCCTTTTGGTGGACAAGTCTTTCAGACATTAGATTTATTTGGTCCCTGATTGCGCTCATTTTGATGAAACTTGTGAGACCTCTCTACTTAGTAGCCTGCACAAATTTGAGAAAGAAAAAGAGCACTAGAAGCATGGTTTGATGATGTAATGGACATTCCTCCTTATTGCTGGATGTAAATATTCACATTGTTTTGGTCTTTCTCCAGAGGAATAAAGTCCTACGACAACATGTCTGTGGTCTTGTATCATGAACATATAGGTCAGTGTAGATCTGGTTCGTTTCTTAGAGTTTTTATGAACATGTGCGTAACAGTTTACATACATGTACATGAAGATATGAATATTTGGTTTATATTCTACATTGTTGAGTGTCTGCCAGGGGTTGAAATGTTTAAAGAAAATATTACCTGTCTCAGGTGACCAGCAAGAACAATTCCAGTACATGAAGGCCTGATTTGTTCAAATTTTGTCTAATTATAGTGCATTAATAAATCTGTTGGCACTTTCCTGCAATCAGTTTGAAGGTTTTTGAACAAAAATGAATTAACTGTGAAATTATTTTTTTGGTTACCTGTCAATTTAGTCTGGTATTGTAACTTTTTTTTTACCTGTTTCATGCAAAAACAGGTAAAGGTGAAGAGATGTTAAGTTTGACCCCTGTCATGTAATGGTGTTATTCAGTGATCATATGAGATTGGGTATGGGACCATGCCTCTTTGGCCTAATCTGGGTAAAAGATGTCAGCCATGCACAGTTTATATTAATGCAGGATTTGTCATACACGACGTCAAATTTGTGGAGTCATTGGATAAGTTATCATATTTTGATACTGGATTGAGTTTTCTGTCTCTTGCACAGCTAACAGTTGTTTTATAACCCCACATTGACTGGCAATCTAACCTATGTACCTGTAGCCCAAAGTCACACTAAAGTCATCTCTCATTCCTGTAACCTGTAGAAAACCCTCATTTAATTTATCAGATTGTTAGAATATGTTTTCAATTTTTATTTTCAAAACACATGGATGGTCTTAACATTGTATGTGTTAACTCATCACAACTTATGTTAGTGATGTTATGTATGTTAGTATAGAGTTTACATAAATACAAGTACCCAAGATTTAGCGATTACATGCATGCCATGTACCTCCAGTGAGACATGCCTTCCCAACTCTAGCTATGGTAAAATGCCTCTGTAAAAATAGCTTTTGTTATTTTGGTTATGCGTGTCTTATTACAGTGTGCCAACTAGGAATGGTTGCTTTGCACTATTATCCAAGTTAATTCTGAGACAATACTGTCTTGCCCCGATAGCTATGCCAGGTTGATATGTGAGTTGCTCATTCAGAGATAGCTTAAGCAGCTCTATTGATGAAGCAGAACTCATGTGAACAGTGCACGGACTGCTGCTATCAGGGCAATATCTAAGGATTAACTTGAATTTTAGTGCAAAACCTGGTTTAACACAAATTCAATTTAGTATAGCCAAGAATTGTCTGGGATCTCCTGTACACTAATTTGTACATCCTATACCAGGAGACCGGATTAGTGTAAGTCTGCATTGTTAATACATGTAATAGTGAACCTATGTGTACTGTATTTTTCAAAGCATAGTGCAGTCTGTTATTTTTCAAATGGTATCTGTATCTTGGAGCATGAGAAATACATTTCAGCAAAGTGAAATTGGACCAAATTGGTGAATGACTCTTTTCTTAAACTTTTATATTCCACATTATTGACTTAGATAGGCACTGTTCGAGTGATCAATCCCTAGGATCAAACCCTAGGCATTCAAAAATGATAACATGTCACAGGGCAGGATGTCCAGATAAGCAAATCCTGTTGCACATGTTTCTATTTGATTTTAACCAGCTATTTTTTTTTATCACAAATTAAACTTGTTTTTGTGCTCATTCGAAGCAATCTGGCTACATGCTATCAAAAACATGCTACCTGCCATAAAACTGCTTGAGAAAATAAAACTGCAATATACTTAGAAAAAAATACAGCTGACAAATCACCAAATCAACAGCTAAGTATGGAAGGCTTGTGAGTTTTAAGGTGTTTAATGTATAAAACTCTGAATTGACAATTTCTGGTAGTGATGGTTTAGGTGATACGTCTGATACTACTTCTGTGTGTATATTGTGGATGTTCTTATATTGTGCCTTTTTCCAGAGCGGGGCTGCGCCGAGCAGCTTCCTGGAGAACATAGGCCTGTTAACTACGGCGTTCTGTGGTACTCTCTCTACACTAGCTAATCTCCCTTGACTGCGGCGAGCAGCCCACTGTCAGGTGCTGGTACCCACCCTCAATCATCTTCTGTAGTCCTACCCTATCATTGTTATACATATATAATCATCCTTTATATTGATCTATCTATACACCATGTGATCATATAGTTACCCACTGTGTGTACATATTAAATGTTAATGGCATCTATGAATCAAAATTACAAAATATTTATCCTTTGAACACATTTGAAATACATTGTACTTGCTTTTAATTTCCATAATCACCAGTATATATTACTGATGATGACTTCACGCAAATTTAAAAAATGCCACAATATGAGAAATTTGAAGAGAAAAAAAATTGGAATGCACCAGTATTCAGTCATGTGATGTATCTCTTCATCATGATTAAAAATCTGTTGTCGCAACAGGTGTAACAGATAAGAATGACATTACATTATATAAATAAAACGATACATGTATACTGTACATGTACGAACTTGATAAGCTTCATTGTTAATTTGAATTCTGTGTTTCAATAGTTAGTCCTTGTATTTGTGCAATATTTCTCCTGAGATTGTTGTACCATTTGTGTTGAACACTGGATGTGTTCGTTGTAACTGATGAAGTTGTGTTTTCTATTTGTTAGGGTCTGGGGTGAACCTGCTGCTGATCACACCAGAGAAGGCCATCAAACTTGTGGGCAATGATTTCTTCAGACATGCTCTCGCCACCGACAAGTAAGATACATACACCCAAAAATGTGTAATCATCAAAATTCATTGACTGTCAATTCTGGACTTGAGCAAAATTCAAGTTAATCTTTTAACAATTATTGCTCTATTGTAAGAGGATCAACTTGAATTTTCCGGATTTGGTCCAACCTGTCATGACTTGTATGATAGTGGTGATTAATCAAGCTTCTCGCCATATGAATTAATCCTGAGTGATTAATTCAGCTAATGTATAATGAAAAGATTAATTCAACTAGGGAGGTGTACTTCTCATTGTGGTATCACATACATTGATACACAGGCAATTTTTCACAGACATGTACTAAGCTGTACACCACTGAACGGCACTGCATGGAAAGGCCCACCATTCATGTAGGTACTGAGCTGTAACTGAACAGTTCCTGTGTGATAATCACAGGTCAGAACTGAACTGAGCAGTACATGTCAGGTTAGCAACAGCCTGGTTCCAAGTGGTAACTGAGCAGTACTGCACAGTAACAGGTTGGTTACTGTTGAGTTACAATGCAGTACTGTTCAATCCTGTTCTTTGTGGCACTGTTCGGTATCCAATCAGTACTGACCAGTTACTGATACGGGTCAGTACTGACTGGTACTGTACTGAGGTGTACCGTTCAGGGCCCTTCCTTGTGGTTACCATTCGGTTACCACACAGTACCAACATGTGGAAATTTGGCTGTGTAGTGACAAGTTGAAAAACTTTTCAGTTGCATTTTATTGATCAGCAGCTACTGATGCACATGTACATGGACTTCAAGTTAATGTCCGCTTAATTTTGGTATTCTAGAAAAAGGACATAGACTTGGACTATGACATTTGTTATCATTATGTTATTTAACTATGTTATATCATTACATCATAATAATACAGTTCACTGAAGGAGCCAAGGATTGGGTTGCTCTTTGACATCCTCTGTTTGATACAGTTATCAATTTGATTGGCATTTTCCCACTGGAATGAACAATCTAATAAAACTTGCAATGTATCACAGTGCAACATACATTGTACCTATAGTTTTTACAGAGTAAATTGCTTCTCCTTCATCAGCAGCAAGAATGGTCAAGCATATCATACTGTTCTTCAGATTAACTTACAAAAAATTAAAACCTATGAACCCTACTTTTTTGAAGTTTATTGCAGGAAACAGATATTATTGTGAATGACCTGAATGTGATGTAATAATGTCTTTGTAAACTGAACTTCACCTCTTCTTGATTTGTCAGAAAGAAGCTGCCATTACGCTGGGAGTTGTTGGCAGGTGGAGGGGCGGGGCTGTGTCAGATCACGGTGACCACACCCATGGAACTGCTGAAAATTCAGTTACAGGATGCTGGTCGGACAGGTACAAACCGCCTGATTCAGGTGGACCTCACTACCGCTGCTTCAACGGCTGTCTGTATGTATACAAGCTTAGCATGGCTTCGCTGGCTTTTCTGTTTTTTTTCTCATTTTCTGGAAATTTGTCTCGCCTTGCAGTGTTTACCCCCTCCACATCACTATGGATTAGTCCACATACACTAATAATATACAATTAACAAATGTGGGTTCTTCCATTTCGTATATGGGATCACAAAGCTCTGACAGAGACCTATTTACAGTCTGCGATTTGCTGGTAATGATTTGGTGTAAGATTCACAAAATATAATTGACAAAGGATCTGCTGCAAGTTGTATTGCCAGTCTTTTGTCCAGGATATTACCATTTCAATGGGAGGTCTTACACCAAAGTCTTGCCCACTTGCTTTTCATCATTTCTTGATTTCATTTTTAATAGTCTAGATCTGTGTGATAATGTATTACTTGTGATCATATTTTCAGTAATTTGTTGCTGACATTGTTTTGTGTTTCCTAATAATTATCCTTAAAATAAAGCGATTTTCATTGGCTTATTGTCTTGTTAGTCAGATGTTGTGTTTTCATGCCCTGCAATCTGGACTCGTAAAACCTTGACAACCTCCAAAAAACATGAAAATGACAAATTGAAATTCAGAGTCTTGAACAATGACATTGCATCGGTTTATATTATTATCTTGTGTTTTAATTATAGTACTATGCATGAGTTTGTTACATTTTTCATGTGCTATTGAGCTATGTCTGTCCATGTGCACTCAAAGTTGTGTCTGTCCCATCCTGTGCTTTGTAAAACATGGCTGCTTGCTGAATGTGCAAGGACATCCTGGGAAATTTGTACTGTAATTTTATGTTTAGATTCACATCAGCTGGTGTAGTTTATAAAAGGTGCTCTTGAACATGTAAATTTACATTAGTACTGAAATTGTTGTCTTGAATGAGAACCATCGAAGAGAGAGCCAATCTCACCAAGTGATTTAAATTCTGGCTGGTTTGCAATCTGATTAACTCAGACTTAATAACCGCTCCTCTATCGGACATGCCGCTAATTATGATCTGGGACAGTCTGTATCTTAAATCTGTCGCACATGTCAGACTGGTGACCAATCACAGTCCAACTTCAACGGGCGAATAGGTGCCTATCCGATTATTTCTGTAGTGAACGGGGCACAGAAAAATCCAACCTAGGCGGCTGATGATGATCTTGCTCTCCATAAGCAACACCGAAGATTATTATTTGCAAGGATAGGCACTTATATTCGCCTGTTGAAGTTGGACTGTGATTGGTCACCAGTCTGACATGCGCCACAGATTTAAGATACAGACTGTCCCAGATCTTAATTAGTGGCATATCCGATAGAGGAGCGGTTATTATGTCTGAGTTTTAAGCAGATTGGGCTGGTTTGCTACTGAAGATTAAATCTGAACGTTTCCATCCATGAATGTTGTTGTTTCCAGCCAAACTTACTGTCGGTGCCACCTCAGTATCCACTAATGGGAATGTTAGTGGTTCTCCTAGAATGTTGTCAGCCACCAAGATTGCCATGACACTAGTCCGACAGAAGGGAATATTCGGTCTTTA
>JAVTVY010053998.1:0-29495 GCA_036873755.1 Hanleya hanleyi
CAGACATTAGATAGTATAGCAAAATAATTTTGAAATTGAAAGGGCACTAATTTAAACTGAAGAAGTTGTATCCAGGTCTCTCAGTGTTCATAACACATGGAGAAAGGCTCGATGTGTTCTTATTGATTAGATAATTTTACAACGCGAATTGCTCTTTTCTGGAGTATCGTTAGCGGAAGAAGATGTGTGAAATAGGGGTTGCCCCAAACAAGATTTGGGAATATCATTGAGTAATAGAGAATAAAAGGTTTTATTCATTTGAACCTTCTGTTATCTCGATTGATTTTCTTTCATATCTCATTAACACGATTATGTCAGCTGAGTTCCACATTTAATTATACTCCGTGGAATTTAAAACTGTCAACGATGTCAATTATACCGTCAATGATTCTTGCTTCAGGCGTAATATTACATGCACGTGCATCGTGTTTGGTTAGTTTTTATAAGCATGGTCTTATTTTTGCAATGTTTAAAATAAAATTATTTATGGTGATCAACAATATCGAATGAAAGGTTGCGATGCTGTATTTTTCAGATTCTTTGCTGAAACTAATGTTTCAAAGACAGAACCCCTGGAAATGTGAAGTGATTTGCACGAAAACCAAACTATAGTTAGGCCTACAACAGATTATATTATATTCCTCCAAATAACTATAAATTATATTAGCGTCTATTGTTTTGGGGATTTCATCGATACAGGGTAATATTGAAATATGTCTTGTTTCCAAACAAGAATTTGTCTTCAGATAAACTTCTGCTATGAGGAACCAGGCCTGTTCTGAATGATAAATTGACTATGTTCTACAGAGGCCTTGCGATCAAACTGGCGACACGTTTAAGTAGTATTATACGTTTGTCAGCAAAGCTAGGTGAGTTATTTTTCAGCAAAGAGATCGGCGATCGAGAACCTCATCAGTTATATTTGTATAGACAGAAATTATGTAGACGATTTTCATGTAAGAAGTCCTTGAAATGATTTAATGAGTCTAGAATAATGGGGTACTTTCCCTGCTATAGAACTGGACTAGTCATTGAAATTATTAGCGATTTCTAACGGATCTGTGATGGAGGTGACATTGCTAATAAACATGATGTGATGGACTTCGTTTTGCGGTACATTAACTGATTCAGAATACTTTTATATCATTATTATATTGGTTCAACTTCTCTTCATAGTATTTCTTTATTCCGTAGTGTATGATTTAATTTATTTTTGTATATTTAGATATCTCAGGGTCTGCATTTTTGTGCAGTCTAAACAATGTAGTTTTCCCCGTATAGAGAGGAGTACAGCAGTATGGGGTCCATGGTTTGATGATTTTTTTGTTTCGAAGCAGTGTTTGTAAAGATAGGGAAATTCTATGTCTTGGGTCGTCTAGAGTTTTTTTTAGGGCACTATTAACATAATCTTCTTCGTTGATAAAATTATCACAATTGAAAAAAGGAGGTACTGTAAATATTTTCTCCATTGGGACGGACTGTCAATTTTTTTCTTTTTTTTTCCTCTGCTTTCTTCTTTTTTTTATTTTATTTGTGCACTATAATCGCCTGGAATTTGAGCCAGCTAATTGTACTCTGCACATTTCCAAAAAGAAATCGAAATAAAATAGCCAAGGTTGGCTGTGAAACTGAAACAACACCAGATATCCAGGACGTCGGCCTTCACGATGAGAAATGAGGTAGCCAATATTGGCCAGTGATATAAAATGTCTGCTGGGTAATGGCCAAAACGTCCGCCGAAATATATCCGATTTTATTTTTCATGGTGGATTTGGAAACCACAAAGTACATTGGTAAGTAAATCACGGCGAAAATTTCAACGGAAAAGATGGAGTTGATTTGCCGGGAAATAATATCACGTTGACATTTCGTAAAAGTAGGGCGATTAGATACATCATCTAATTTAATTTCCTTTGTGTCCAGCGTTATAGGATCATAAAAAAGTGCAATTGTATCTTTTGTTTTGTATTGAATGTTAACCGAAAATTACGAAAATGATTTGCCAGTATTTGCTGCAGGCTGTGTGTTTTCTTGCGTGTTTTATCCGCTGGACTTAGTAAGGAGGTTTCAATAGTACATCATGAGAGTATACCGGACGATATGGGACCTGTCCCAAGGCCAGCTGCATGGGGGACTGAAACTTACTACACTATACCCTTGTGTCAAGAGCTAGTAGAAAATGTAAAAACAAATTCATGATGGCAGCCGTGATGACGTACAGTGACGTCATTTTCGGAAAATACTTTTTTGGACGATTTTTGGTCAGATTTCTTGAATTTTTATTTACGTGTTTTATTCGTAAAAACTGCATGATAAATTAGTAAATAATAATCTGATGTGAAATAAAATTCGCTTTCGAGAAAATAGCTTCGCAGCAATTCTGAAGAAAAAATGACGAAAACATCACTTTTATTGTACCCCACATGGTCGCCATTTTTAATTTACCTATGATCCTCTGTTCGGAGGGTTATGAAAATAGGCTAAAAATGACCCCAATATGATAAACTACAAAGTCACGGAGTGGTCACCTCTCAAGTTTTTTGGGGGTAGAAAGTGTGGAAATGTCGTAGCAAGTTTGCCAGTACAGTAACAAATAATGGCCCCCGGGCCTGGTAAGGTTGAGCAAGTTAATGTCTCTGATGACATTGAACGACTTAGAATTGTAATCAGTGATGGGATATAATATAATAATATCCATTCACACATGAAGAAGTAACTGGGGCGAATAGAAAATTGGTTATAAATACTCGTCTCTCGTTGGACAGCTCTAAACCAGACTGTCGACAGAAATAGACGCCATCATGTGTTGGTAAATCGGGAAAAGTCGAGTTGATTTGGAGGGATTTCATTGCTACCAAATGAGAGTGAGGACGACATATATCGACACAAAAATATTAATTGGTGGTTAATTTAAAATTTTTCATTTACGAGCATTTATCTCGACGACAAAATTATCGTGCCCGCCCAGACCATTACAATGTTTTCACGACTATTAAATCAGTATTTTCCAATTCATATTGTTACCGATTCAAAGTTATATGGCAATATGTCAAGATGCCCTTTTATGTCGTCTGTATACCTGTGTTCGTAATATAAGCTTTGCATTTTTTTCTGTCAAAGATTTTTTATATGACTTTTTCTTCAATCTCTATAATTTGGTACTTCATTATCCCCCAGCTTTCCGATCTCAACAACAAGCTGTCACTCTTTTATCTGTTTAATGTATGGTGCATGAGATATGATTGGACCTCTAATCTAGCGAACTGTATATTTTAATCATTTTCGATGAAAGCCAGGGCTCCCCACTTTTTACCAAACAGCCCAACTGTGTTATTTTTAGTGGCGATAATTTTCTCGATATTTTTTGTTTTTAGAATTGACCTTTTTGCGGCCACCCAACTTGGCTTTCCAGAGGCTCGTCTGCAACTATACTATATTTTATCAGCAAGATTACTTGGCCTAGGAGAACTGACTCTCGATCTGTGATTCCGAAAATGACTTCAGTGAGTGTCAGTTTATCGCATTGCAAATTTAGACTTGTCCCCCACTTAATAAAATTATCCCACACAAGTTTGACAAAGTGGCATTTCCAAAACAAGTGAATGATTGTTTCTTTTTCATTCTCACAGAATGAGCAATTTGCAGATTGTAATTTCCCCCATTTTTCCAGTTGATTATTTGTAACTAAGATTCTATGGACAATTTGAAATTGAAAATATTGTAGTTGTGTTGCTGTTGTCGTTTTCCACACCAGTTGGTAAGTTTTGTGCCAGTCAATTTTTTGGCGTTCCCCTTCCCTTTGTAAGTCGTTCTGCCATTTCATCTGGGCGTTAAATGGGGTTATTTTATAATGTCACTTAGAAGAAGTTTGTAAACAAATTTAGAGCATTTTTGACTGATAAGTTTAGTCTTGATTTTATGGTTTTCTGTCTCTCTCAGCTTTTTCAGTTGCTTGCCCGACCCTTCATGTACCAAAGAAAGATGTAATTTTACGTTACTAACAATTGCAAAATATAAGAGAAAGTTATTTGTTTGTATACTGTACCTTGCTTTGAACGTGTTAAACGAGAGAAATGTATTATCTGTAGAAATTAAATCATTTACATATTTTGCACCATGCACGTGCCATTTCCTTACTTCCTGCCAATCTTCGCGGCGAGCAAAATCATAGACTAAGAAGTTACACACATTTTTTTCTTTAAATTCTCCTCCTATACAAATACGCCATGAAAGAAGAACTTCCTTCCAAAAACGGTTTTTGTACCCCGTTATATATTCAGTCAGGGCAAGTGGACTTAAATCCCAGATATTAATACCAATTGGGTGAAAAATAACCTCTAATAATGTTTTGTAGAACCCAGTAAACTCCCATGACCTCTTTATCCATTTTGTGTTTAGATATGCTGCAAAGGATGGAATGTTGGGTAGATCTAACCCACCTTCGTCTTTCTCGCATATAGTTGTTCTACGTTTTATTTTATCAGGACCCCCATTCCAGATGAAATTGCAGAACGCTCTTTCTATTTCTTCAAAAAAGTGATTAGATGGGTTGGGTAAAACACTGAATAAGTGGATAAGAATTGGTAGAACTAGCGTTTTGATAATCGTCACCTTCCCTATTGGTGTGAGAGAGCGTTTGAACCAACTCCCAAGCAATTTTTTGACAATTCGTAATTTCTCTGTGTAATTCATATCAATCATATCATTTAAATTAGTACTGAACCAGATTCCTAGAAGTTTAAATCCTCCCGGGTCCCAATTTATCCGGAAGTGAGGACAGAGTTTAACTTGACTTCCTTTTTTACTCCCAATCCATATGATTTGCGATTTTCCTGCGTTCAGTCGTAGACCGGAGCACTGTGCGAAGTCATTTAAAATACCCATAGCTCTTGCCAAAGACTCCTCTGACCCATCTTGTAGCAATGTTGTATCATCTGCATATTGAAGTACTTTTATTTCTGAATTTTTAACGCAAATGCCCTTAATATGTTCATCGTTTTTTATTTTAATAGCCAAAATCTCTGCAGCCAATATAAATAAATACGGAGACAGCGGGTCCCCCTGCCTACAGCCCCTTTCTATAGTGAAATACTCCGATAGATACCCATTATTAGTTACACAGCTTTTTGGATTTGTTTGAAAGATCTCCACCCATTTGATGACACTTGTTCCGAAGTTAAAAGATCCCAGAGTCCTTATAATAAAATTCCAGTCTAGGCTATCAAAGGCCTTTTCAAAATCAATAAGAAATAGGAGGCCAGGAATATTATTCTCTTCTGTAAAGGTCATTACGTCGTAAATAAGTCTAGTTATTTCACCTATGAATCTCCCTTTCATAAAACCCTTTTGTGTTTCGCTTATTATGGAGTCGAGAACTTTTCTGATTCTGTTGGCAATTGCCAAGGAACAAATTTTGAAGTCAACATTTAGTAACGTTATCGGCCTCCAATTACTTACGAGTTTTCTATCCTTACCTTCTTTAGGTATACAAGTGATAATACCTTGCTGTTGGAAAGTAGAGAGTGATCCGGTTTCAAAAGCATAGTTTAATGATCTGAATAGAAAAGGGCCGATATCATCCCAAAATGTTCGATAAAATTCGGCAGATAGACCATCTGAGCCAGGCGATTTCCCTGATTTCATATGGTCTAGTGCCTCTTTACACTCTTCAATAGTTAATAAACCCTCACAAGAGATTTTTTCCTCTTCTGAGAGTTTGACATTGTGCATCATAAAACCTTCTCTCTTTGAAGTGTCTAAGTTAGAGTTCTAACAAAAATACGCTGAACTCTTTTCGCCGTTTTCATACCAATTTGCCTTGGATCTAATCATATGTCCCTCAATTTTGTTATACCTTAGTGTCTCAAGTTCTGATTTAGCATGATCAAGTGAATCTTTAAGTCTCCCTGCTTCGTTTTGTCCATGCACGTTCCCACTAATATCTTTCTCTAGTTTTAATATATCCTGTTCTAAATTCTTTTCCGCAATTATACTCTCTTTGTGTTTCCTAACAGAAAAGCTAATAGAGACAGTTCTTATTTTTACCTATAAGAATTCAAAAAAAGTGTGGTCGTCCAGTGTTAATGAAACAGATGAATAGTCAGAAATATTCCCGGAAGAAAAGCATTCCTGAACTGCCTCTTGAATTGTACTTTTGATCGCTTGAGCATAATCTGTGTTCGTTAGTAATTGCGAGTTAAATTTCCAATACCCCTTTCCCCTTGTTATATTTTGAAAGTCGCATTTCAATGTAACAACCGTGTGGTCAGACCTGTAAGCAATTCCAATATCTGGATTTGCTTTCAGGGCTGCCATATCCTCGGACACCAAAAAGTAGTCCTGTCTACATTGTTGTATCCCAGTTGCAGACTTCTGGCGCCAAGTAAATCTTCTAGTGTCTGGATTATGATCCCTCCAAATATCTAACAGATTTAGATTATTCTTTTCTTCTAAAACTACCAGTCTCGATTTTGGATTATTCAAATTAAAGTAATTGTCAGTGTCTCTATTAGGGTCTTGGACCTCTAATCTCAGCTAGATGTGTTTCTCGTAGAGGCTGGCCTGAAAAGTGAATTGCAGTGACCTATCAGTACTGTCTACATTGTCCGTACTATGTACCAGTGTCATATATTGCTTTATTGCTTCATTTTTTTCTCTTCTGAACATATTTGATGTCTAGAAGACTAGGCGAAACATCCAAGGATACTAGAACAAATCTAATCGCGTTTGTTGCATGGGTATATTTCGTCTTCGTGTATAGGGCGTAGCTATCTAAATGGGTCTTTCACATTGAAAACTTCCTTAGTGTTTAAAACATAATCCCTGGATTTAGTTTCATTAATATGCTTGAGATTTACAGATCTATTCTGGGATCTTGGACAAGATTGAATAGACACCAAGTATAATCTTTTATAATAATGGCTGTATAGACGTTCGGGCACTCGGGGTTTGGTCCGTACACTGTTACATTGAAAAAACGTTTAGAAAGACGTTTGTCTTCCATTTCCAAATCTAGCGTCGGCATGTTTCGGTTTACAAAACAACCCTTACTTATCTGCTGTTTCGATTTGAAGGAATAAAAAAGTCATTTTAATCTCCCCATTCAGTCTTTATATCTTTTCCATGACTTTCATGTATCGTTTCACTTTTATTTTCTATAAATCATCATTCCGCTTCTCCCTACATAAGACACCTTGACAACTAACAGAAGTTAGATTAAAAAGTTGTGGGCGTCGACCAATAATTCTTATTCGGTCCACTGGTATTTAAATGTATAGCAAACATATATTGACTGCATTTTACAATATCCGCCAATTTATTAGTGTCACGAGATAAAAAGAATGGTCTGACTGGGTACAAAAATAGTCTAGACAGTAAGCGTTCTGCTAATGTAAAAGCATGAACAATTGAATCATTTCGTGTATTGTTCATCGAATAGTGATAACATATTTACGTATTTCGTAATATGTCGTAATATGTTTGTGCAAACCATCTTTTAATGGATTGACCAAAACTGAACCCCATTCACAACAAGTGAGTGCATCATGGAGGAAATGTACCTGGCCCCAACCTCATCGGTCAGCTGGGTCAAGCCCTTTTCTTCTGCGGCTAACAGATGAAACAGTTGCATATGTTTTGCAGAAGGATGTCGTCTACGCTGGCGGTGGATCAACCCCCGTGGGCTGTTCTATCCTCAAGCGTTTGGATCGATTCGATGGTCTCGGATGAGGGAACGGAGGCGCGGTAGAAGAGGCCGGGTTTGTCCACAGGTGACGCGTTCATGACGTCTAAATGAAAAGGACATCGTATGTCTGTCATAAGCGCTTCACTGGCGCATGGGCGGACCTTCAGTTTACGCGGATTGAGACATTATTAGGACATATATGGTTGCTGTAATACATATACCCCCTTCCATTTGATTGAGTAATGTGTCTGTAGCCTATACCATGGTGACTTATATATCATTTTGTTCGTCAGTCTATCCTTATAAACAGTATGCATCTCAAAATTTCTCCGGGATATTTAATACTCTAAAACTGTATGTTTCATTTACGTATGGCGTCCTCTATCTTGTAATCCATGCCCAGAATGTTGTGCACAGTTAGCAGACACTTTCTATCAGTCTGTCTGTCTGTCTGTCTGTCTGTTTGAACCTGTCACATAGTAGACGCAATCAGCTATTTTAGTGAAGGTTGGATTTCTGAAACAGAAAATACATTTTCAACATGCTGCCAGTCGTTATAACGGTGAGCGTTGCACATGAACCTTTCCACTTGTACAATTGTTAAACATGTATGTGTTTTCATCCAGCCTTCACTTAAATTAATCTACATAAATTCACACGTTTTGTCATGATAAAGTTATGAAAATTTGATAAGGAGTATATGTCCATCCATAACGACTGTTGTGTTACTCATTAATCAGCACAGCCAAGCAAGTAATATCTCCTTGATTGGATGGATCGGCTTCTTTTCCACCATGACTTCGAGGGAAGACAATTTCCACTGTCGCTCTACGCCAGTTGATCAGTATGCCGACGGTAGGGCCGCCCAAGTCATTGGGTAAAAAGAACGAAGGACTTCCCAGTACAAAGAATGGCTGTGGAAGTTTTTGAGGGACCACGGCTGTGAAAACGTTTTTGACGTTATGGCTCATGTTTTCAAAATTTGAACACTTTTTAAACATAATGTAAAAGAAATCGCAATTAATTAAGATAGAATATGCTGAACAGATACATATATACACCTTTCACAAAATGTAAGACTTCTTTTTCCCAACATGTTGCTGGTCGTTCTAACGGGAAACGTTTCACATGCACCTTTCTACTTGTACACTTATTTGACATGTATGTGTTTCTATCCAGCCTTCACTTAAATTAATCTACATAAATTCACACGTTTAAGGAGGTTCCAGATAATTACCTGCTGCGCAAGTTTCCGGGCATCTACAAAAAGTTTAGTAAAAAAAAAGAATAAAAAGGGAAATATTAACTCAGAAGAGAACTGTTTTGAAAGGATTTTTGAATTGGATAATGTGTTCTCCAACTTTCGCGGCAATTTAGACCCCATGAAAGGAAAGCTGGCAAACTAACTAGACAAAATCCGGGTTATTTTCATTCATGACCATGGCTGACCATGTTGGCATTCTACTAGCTCGAAAAAACGCCTGGTGACCCCCCACTTTTATTACATTTTCGATTTAGCATTGTCCCGGAAAACTTTTGAGACATCTAGAGGAAAATGACATTTTAACTTCTTATCAAATATACGTTTTCTACTATGAAAATATGAATAATCCATATATTAGAGTAGAGTTAAACCATTATAATAGACCATATACATTCCTAGATTCTGCAAAAATAATCCTGGTGAACCCTGAATTTTATCCTTTATTTAGAATGTTGACGGTTTGCGCCAACTCTTGTTGGAGTATAAGAAAAATGACGTTTTATTTTCAAATTTTCAAATTTCCTTAATCAGGATAAAGTTATACAAATTTAGTAATGATAATTTAGTCCATGATGACAGTTGTGTTACTCATTAATCACCAGAGCCAGACAAGCAATATCTACGTGATTGGATAGATCGGCGTCTTTTCCACCATGACTTCGATGGAAGACAATCTCCACTGTCACTCTACGTCAGTTGATCAGTATGCCGATGGAAAGGCCGCCGAAATCTGGGACCTATATATTGGGGGTAAAGAACGAAGGATTTCCCAGTACAAAGAATGGCTGTGCAGCTTGTTGAGGGATTACGGCTGTGAAAACGTTTTTGACGTCGCTTGTGGCACTGGGTTGGTATAATTCATGGAAAACTTTGAACATTTTCCCTTCATTTTTATTTCTGAAATTGGTAACGAGGACAAGTATGAATTCAACATGGTAAAATCCAGTCTGTATAGGTCTTCTGCATTTAGCTATAAATGCAGAAGATTGATGATAAATGGCTTAATGCATATTATTATTTCTCAAGTGTACAGAGTCGCCTGGTCTCGGGGTGACTTTGAACACTTACCTAAAATGACCATGTTCAGTAACGTCGAGTGATTTTGAAAGAAGAGGTAACTAAACAATAAAATGCATATAAGCGTTTCTCCTTTTATAGGCCGTTTTGGGGACGTTTAATTCAATTTGGAGATAAATTAGCATTTTACGTCAAATATCGTATTTGTCTTGGAGTCAGGAAATTAGTTCCTGTGATAGATATTTAGACGTCGGCGTATATAACACAAGACTATTCTATGGATAACAACTTTTGTATTGCTGTTGAGTTGACGTTGGAGATACTTCCAACTATTTCAAAGATAACGAGCAACAGAGAAGGATAAGTATAATCGCAGGACAACAGGTGATTAATGAGTGAGTCATGCAGGTACATGTATACTGTTTGGATTATCCTTAAATGAATTAATAAATAAAAAAGGCAAGCAATAAAAGGTAATATCCCCCAAATATATTTTTCTCATAAAACAGTTAGCTGTGGAGTTACATAAATGTTTAATTTATTGTAAGTATAATTTCTACATACAAGGGGAGCATAACAAATATCAAATGATCATATCAAGGGAGAAATGATCATATCAAGGGGTATCGCAAATTCATATCAAGCTGAATCTTACACAGTATAGTATTTCATTCATGGAAGTCATTGTCCATGAAATCTACCAATCATAAGGTGTGGCCAAACGCTATATAAACGATCTTCTCGCTGTGGATAATCGCTATATAAATGACGCAGTGAAGGATATATATCCACCTTCACTGGATTTGAAGGAAACCACAGATAGCCCTACAGGCACATCATATTTAGATCTATATCTCTATAAAAATGAAGAGGGCATTCTCTCTCGTCGACTTTATGACAAAAGAGATGATTACAATTTCGACATCGTAAACTATCCCTTTCTGGACAGTAATATTCCAGTGGGACCTGCATATGGCGTATACATATCTCGCTTAGTAGCATTTGCTAGATCCTGTGTTAAATGTGACGATTTTAATCAACGTCACAAAACACTGGTGCAGAAACTTTAAAAACAGGGCTATTCCACCAAGCGCCTACACTCAAAGTTTCTCAAATTTGGCGATACATATCGCATGCTGATAGCAAAATACGAACGTAGCGTGCAAGATCTATGGTGCTACGTTTCGTAACTTGTGTCTAATTCCGCTTAACCCGGGGCTAGGGGCCGTATGAACCCATGTACTTCAAGATCCTCATGGTACTCATATGAACAGTCACAATCAAAGCGTGACTGAGATACATCATTCTTTAGATGACGACCTTACAACGAATATTATGGATTAAGAATACTGATCAGCGATACGGATTTGATATTTTTGGAACATCATGATGTCTTGCCGGCATCATTGAAACCTGTTGACCGCTTCTTTCTTGCAGGAAACAAGCCTATGTGTTTGTATACTATGATTGTCTTTTTGAATTTGGTGCTAATACTGTTATATGGAAAATGGAATAGGTCTTTGGATTATGGACGCGGATATTCTCTAATGGACGACGGCTGGATTATGAATGACGGACTAGACGCTTGTAATGAGCGCGTATACAGCTTAGCAAGGATGAAATATCCCTTGATACTGCACGTCCCGTGTATAGCGGTAAATATATTTGTTGTATATATTAATTGAACAAATCCTGCTTCGTTCATACCTGCTACATTTTATCAACAACCTACACAAATTGGCCCTAAATCAGCTATAGAGATGACATCTGTGGATCAACTATTTTAATACTTATGCTGCTTACAATAATTTTTAGAAGCCTGATGCACATAAGCGTTGGTAAAAGCCCTGAAAAGCTGATCAAACTCAACCATCAACCAAACTGCATGGCTGTCACTATGAGAGTGAAATAACCTTGAATCGGTGACATTGAGCCAAGTCTCCCGCCCCTCAAACTCAATCAATCAACCAATCAACCAGCCAACCAGTTGTTAAATTAGCTTTAAAAAAGTTGCAAGTATCTCCAACAAAACGTCAGCGCCACAGCAATAACAAAAGTTATTATCCATAGAATAGCTTTATGTTCGGAATAATTACCACAAGAATCAATCAAACCAACGCAAAGACAAAATCGGCGTATGTCATCCCATTAGGCAAATTTGCCGTGAAATTCCAAAATACAATAGCATGGTTATAACTCGCACACCACAGATGAAGTAAGCCTGATAGTATATATATATAAATATAATTCCAATTCGATTTGAAAATTAATTTGGATGATCATTAATATGGATTTTATTTAAAGAACATCATGTCTCACGACGGCTGAATAATGTATGTCGGATATTGGGATGTGTGATGAACACGACGGCTCAATAATGTATGTCGGATATTGGGATGTGTGATGAACACGACGGCTCAATAATGTATGTCGGATATTGGGATGTGTGATGAACACGACGGCTCAATAATGTATGTCGGATATTGGGATGTGTGATGAACACGACGGCTCAATAATGTATGTCGGATATTGGAATGTGTGATGAACACGACGGCTCAATAATGTATGTCGGATATTGGGATGTGTGATGAACACGACGGCTCAATAATGTATGTCGGATATTGGGATGTGTGATGAACACGACGGCTCAATAATGTATGTCGGATATTGGGGTGTGTGATGAACACGACGGCTCAATAATGTATGTCGGATATTGGGATGTGTGATGAACACGACGGCTCAATAATGTATGTCGGATATTGGGATGTGTGATGAACACGACGGCTCAATAATGTATGTCGGATATTGGAATGTGTGATGAACACGACGGCTCAATAATGTATGTCGGATATTGGGATGTGTGATGAACACGACGGCTCAATAATGTATGTCGGATATTGGGATGTGTGATGAACACCCGGATTATTTAACTACAGAGAAAATATATCCAGCGGAAAAGAGGAACTCAGTGATCCACGGTTTGCATTGATAACTGCCATCGACTGTAAATCTGCACACATTTGATCTCAGGCCAGCAAAGCTAAGTCACTTTGAATGACATGGCCGCGTGTGCTCAAAGTCGCACCTTCCTACCGTACATTTCGTCCCGAATAGGTCAAATTCAATTATCCAATCGGGTATCCTACAACATATGTATACTCGACTGGATCAGACACAACTGTAAGGTCTTGAACAAGCTCAACCCAGTTTGCCTGCCCATTGGCACAGCTGAAAGGTTGCAAAGGCATATTGGTAATTTTACTTTCAGTAATGGAGACGTTGAAATCATCCAATACAGAAGCTCTTAGGATTGTATTTGGGCGGTCTACCAAAATGAAGCACTCGAGTGAATAAATTGCGGTATAAACCGCTATCACTCACATTAGAAATGAGACTATTAACGCTAAAATCAAAGCTGGAACATAAGAGAAATGTCTGTAAAATTATCTACATAATATATAACTTTATCTTCAGTGCCGCCATATAACCAGATGCTCCTATCGCCCAGTCCAACAATACATGATATCTGACGAGTAACCATGGTAACCGAGTATGAAAATGATTTACCAAGTCGGTTTACAGATAATAAAGTATATGGAATGTACCAACTGGGAAATTGGTAATTAATAGCTGGTCGACCTTGATTTGGACACTATGTCATTGAAGAAAAGGTGGTCCGTCAGCCATGAATATATATATAAGTAAAAATATCATTTGAATAAGTCTATGAGTCTCCGAGGCCGTAATCGATAGACCACTTGTTACCGTCTCTCTTCACAGGATTGATTCCATACTGCTGTTGGAAGAAGGGTTTACGGTAACAAGCTCAGATGGCAGTGACAAAATGCTGAAGTACGCCCCTCGTAAGAGATGGCAACGTCGAAAAGACCCACGTTTCGACAGTTGGAGTAATTACAACACATATAAGGGAAGTGGGAAGAGGTGCCGACATACTGACTGCGTCACATGACTTCACAGAATAGTCTTCTGGTTAACCTATTCTAAAGCACATACCAAGAATCTAACGATTCGTGATGTGTTGTATCTCAGGTACGCTATTCCATCTCTATTCTATCTCACGTGCTATTCCATTTATCTCGAATCTCTTTCTTGATTTAGCATTCCGTACCCGTGGCCCCTGAAAGATATTTACTTATGTAATTATGTTAGCGAATTAGGTGATGCCAAAAAAGCTGACAATGGAGCTAACTCTTTAGTAAGTATCTCCAACACACGATGGACACCGAATAGCTGTTCTGCATCATCCGCTCTGACCTTTCAGCATTATTAGCTTTGGCCGTTCTGCATCATCCGCTCTGGCCGTTCTGCAACATTAGCTCTGGCCGTTCTGCAGCATTCGTTCTGGCCGTTCCGCATCATCTGCTCTGGCCATTCTGCACCATCCGCTCTGGCCATTCTGCATCATTCGCTCTTGCCGCTCTGCATCATTCGTTCTGGCCGTTCGGCATCATCCGCTCTGGCCGTTCTGCATCATCCGGTCTGACCATTCTGCATCATTCGCTCTGACCATTCCGCATCATTCGCTCTGGCCGTATGCTTAGCACTTATGTCCGTGAAGTTTACACGGCTGATAGGATCCACCATATACAGAAAGAAATCAGCGGATATCGTGAACACAAACCCTTTCAACCTCCCGAGGGAACATTGGGTGGTATTTTACTTCAATACCGAAAGGGTCGAAGTTTTCGATTCTTTGAGACATATGGCGGCACATCATGGCGAAAATTTAGCTAAATGTCTAAAAAACAATTGTAAGATTTCTTCTGCACCAGAAAGATTCAATGCAACAAATTATTCTCTCGTGGCCATTACTGTATATACATATTACTTCAGCTAACACGCAGTATATTTCTACCGAGTATCTTGATAGACTTGTCATAATGTTTATTATATGTATCGATTTGTCGCGCGGTATTTCTCTCATTATTTATATATTCCAAAACCTCTATATTCTAGTGATTAAACCTCTTGCATCGTAATTACTGATCAAAATGTGGTTGAGCTACCCAAACGCCTACAGCTTACAAAAGCCTATCTGATATTCGTTCCATATCCATGGCGGGGATATACGATATAATACACCGATATATATCGTATACCGATATTTCGGCCTTTGACGATATTTGTTGGCGTCCTTCTACCCGATAAACAACATCAGTCTTACAAGAGAGATGGTGTCTTACAAGAGAAAATTGAGTAAGAACATCCATTCCGACTAAGGAAGATATTTCAGCTACAGAAGGATGAAAGCTTACTTGAAGAAGAGATTACGTTCTCTTCCCGAACAAAAAAAAACGCGGAGTGGGTCGTGAGCACGATGGAAATGTACAGATACGACACTCATAAGCACACCTACTGCTTTCAGTCGTGCTGGAAAACTTTGTACAACCGACGATCACACAGATCTCTGGGAAACAGGAAAACTATTGATGAAACGAATGGAGCTCTCGTATGGATGGAAATGTAAGTCGACACCGCGAAGCAATTCCGGATCGTGGATAGAGTCAGAATTAATTCGAGATATGCGCTTCATACTAATTCGAGCTACTACAGAAGAGCTATTTAAAATTTTAAAAGAGCTATTTTAAAATTTTATGTCTCAAGGCGAATCGATTTAATTCTCAAGATACTTTGGCAGCCAATAATAGACCGCCTTATTCTTCCTTCATCTTGTCCAGTACTTCGGCATTCATAGTCGAAGAGATGAAGGTCTATACTGTGTAGTTACTGGTGTTGGACAAAGAGAGATGTTCTATGTCTTCTTACAAAGGTAGTGTATCTTGCACTTCAATTTGTCGCGAACGTTTGGACTGCTTTCTCTGCTTTCATCTGAGAGGGGTAGTGAATAGCATGTCATGGGTCATGGAGATGGAGTTATGGAGGGTATTGCAAGCTTCTGACCTATATTCCGTTCCGGTGTGATCAGGCATGGTCATAACGCCAAGTGACCGGATTTGCAAGTCAGTCGCCCATGGTTGCGATATGGCCCAACATTGGAAGTTCTTCTTGTCGAGATTCTAGGAAGACATTTTCTTGGTAATGCACAAATTATTTGTGCTGGATGTGCCAACTTTCACTAGCTGTGACATTTGATCAGTTGACTATTCTGTCCTTCATCGAGCTCGTTTCGTTTTGATACATTTTGTTCCCTGGATAGAACACTCCTCGCAGACGATTTCCCCGAGAATTAAAGATTTGATCTTTCCGTCAATGTTACTTTTGTGTTCTGTGTTTTCCGTTACCCGTTTCATTTTGTCCGTTCAAGCTGATGCTAGTTGTCGTGTGGTCATGTCATTCAGCATGTTCACATAAACAGCTACACTAACATCGTGGGCATTTCAAGGAGATTTCCTGTCTCCACAAGTAAATCTAGGTCATGCTTTTAAACATATACCTGTTTTCCAAAACCTGACCATTAAATCTTCCTCGACTATCAGGAAGCAAATATTTATTAATGACGGTAAAACTCCAACCTCGTTCTTTCCACCTACTCCTTAGCTGCTGTGTAGTCAGTGGGGTACATTTTATCTCCAAGGTAGACTTCTAGCTGGTCTGGCACTTGGCCTTGGTCCACTCATCGTGGTGCCCTTGTGGTTGAAGGGTACTTTATTGAGCTTTATCGAATTTATTGAAAGGGAGATTACCCCCAGATGTTAGTGACGGTAGCATGAGGATCTCGATGTGTAGATCGATCAACGTTCTTAGTAGAATTAGATAAAGTTATGTCTTCCCTCTAGGGGAAAATCGTAATTGTAAACTCCAAATAGGCACCTTAATTTGAAAATAAATATATTATATTGTATTAGCTACTTATCCTCGTTCTAAATGGTATCTGCTGCTCACATGTTTGTATACGCAAGAGTAAGGTTTTTACATTGCAGTTATAGAGGAGGCTAATTGGCTGACGCTTGTGGACGATATGATGGCGATCAAAACTCCGGAAGATGGATTTGATGCCATCCTGTGTCTGGGAAACTCTTTCTCGCAACTTCTAGACGACAGTGTTGAACAACATGCCCACAAAACAGCTCTGGCCAATTTCAAGTCCATGATCAAACCAGGTGGCCTCCTGGTTATAGACCACCGCAACTATGACGCCCTGTTGGACAGAGGATGCTTTCCTGTTAAGAATATTTATTATGACGTAAGTGCGTTTGAACGAGTATTCGGACTGCTATCAGCTGAGATGGAAGTGCCAAAATAAATTATCCCCTATGAATACAATTGTTCGATAAGACTATTCTTCAATTGTTGTATACTCCAAATTCTCAAAACGGTGGACTTGTACTAAATCGTCGACATTAACCAGAATAGCATGTACTGTACATAAAGAAATATGTACTCCTATGTGCCGTCCTGTTTAGTTGTCACATTAGGCATGGTCCAGTGGATTAAAGCAATATGAATAAGTGGTAGGAGTATGAAGCCTTATGCATATTTGTAGCTACTGCTGAAATGCAAGATCCAATACTCGTTGTCTCATTCAAAATCGTTCGATTATATAGTTGCCGCCATCGTTACGTAACACCACAAGTCCTCCAATATTAAAAATAGGCTTTATAATATAAACAACTTGTACGTGGTACAAGTCGAGTTTCACAGTTTTACGAAGAAAGCATGGTACTTTTACTTCAATGGCTGCGATTTCTCATGCACGGCTTCATAAAGCTGTTAACCAAGAACCAAAGGATGTTAACTAAGAACCAAAGGATGTTAACCAAGAACCAAAGGACCCCGTGGATAGCAATTATTCTGAGAAAGAATTAAAATTCTGTAATCTATGCCAGTTGCAAAATATTTAATTAAGATTTTATTTTGGTTCTTTCTATTCACATCATTAGCGGCGGAATCACAGTGCTGTATGGAAAAATTATTAATTTGATTAATTATATGGTTATGAAATATATTTTAACAACAGAAACGAATAAGATAACCCAAAGAGGTTATCCTACAACTATTCAATTCAAGCAAGAACGGTTTTAATATATAGCCGAGTGCAGAGGACCGTGTTGATAACAATTATTCTGTGTAAGGATAAAAATGCTGAAATATATACTAGTTTCAATATATCGCCCATTCTTCATATTTATGAAACTTCCATTTTGGCAGTTCACATCATCTGACGTCAAATGATTGATTGAGTGTAGGAATTTTGGAATGAATTGGATTATACAGTGGCATATCCCAAGTTCCAATTCTTATTGTAATAACTGAACAGAATAGCACAACCCAAAAAGTTGAATCATTTAAACCAGAAAGAGTATTTTCCTTGTACTGAATCGTTTCTATAAGGAGTTCCTCGTTGTGTTTATACCTTGCAGAGTGGTGAGATATTGAGTGTCAAGTTCTCTCTCGTATATGCTGATGACAAGGTGAGATCCATAGTGAATGACTTCACCATGAACATGTCACAAGCAAGGGAGAAGCCACCAGCGGTTGGAAGAAATACGGCTGCGTCAGACAACACAACGTAAGTTTGGCTACATTTATCGTGTGAAAAAAGTCCACAAGACGACTTTAGTGTAATTCAGGATACACGAATACTCGTAACATGGAAGCTGTACTGGATAATCCTATCCAGAAAATATGGCTGTCGTTTCAGGAAGAAAAGTTCGTTTCGTTTGTCAATTATTAATTTATTATTGTATGAAAAAGTCTGTCTTTCGCAAAGACTGTCTGTCTTTCTCGTATCTTAGATTGTGCTTATATCTTAGTCAGATATATTCATCTATCATTAGTACAAATTGTTCTATTCTTGTAAGAATTACTGGACTGGTGCGCAAATCCTTTGCTCAAAGAGATTTATGGACTGTGCTAGTAGTAATCTGTTATTATGTTTTCCTTGATATTACAGTCAAACGTTTCGAATATCGGCCTATCCACACCGACTCAAGGAGTTCACCGCCCTCTTGAAAGATGTTTTCGGTCCAGACACCAAGCACAGAGTTTATGCCGACTTCAAACCTCTGGACCAAGAGGAAGACCCGGCGTATTACATTCACGTGTTACAAAAGGTCATATGAAAATGGCCATGGATTAATCTGACGAAAGCAGAGAGTGTTTTTATTGAGGCAGATTCGGGAACTATAATTTAGATGGTGTTATAAACATGAATTTAGTTTTGTTTGCATTGAGTTAGAGTTTGTTATACGAAAATCAATCACATAATTTCCCGAGCTCATTTGAGATATGTTCTATTAATAACGTAGAATCGTCATTGGATAGGTTTGTGGACGTAGCGTCAGCAAAAACAATATCTCCATCACATTTCGTACGGCAATGATGTCATTAATATATATAAGAAAAGGAACTGGGACTAAGATAGTTACTTGTGGCACACCACAGGAGACGGGTTTGAATGTAGAGATGGTAATGTTACATTGTGTACATTGAGCAGGCGATTTCAAGTAACTATGAAACCGTTTATTGGAAATATCCTTAAAACAATATTTATTTAATTTTTGTAGTAGTATTTTGCGATTAACTGTATCAAAAGCTTTTTGACAGATGTACAAAACGTAGCTATTTAATATTTGTTCTACTTCTCTGGCAGCTACTACTTTATCCTGTAGTGGTGATACAACAGATAAAAATGTCGAGTGTTTATCATGGAATCCAAATTGGTTAGACTCTAGACATTCTATTTAAAACGCTTTTCTCTGTAATTCTACCGAGGCAAGGTAAAACTGAAAAAGATCGATAGTTTTCAAATATATTTACTTCACCATTTCTTCATATTAGTAGAGTATATTATGGGGGTTGACGGCCAATGGAAGCATGGAAGCCGATGACGTCACTTAAATAGGTCGGAGGGTTATAAGTACGAGCCGCGGAGAGTTCGAAGCTATTTTGGTAGAGGGTTATCGGTGCTATCAGGTGACTCGGAGTCGTTGAGAGTACCATCATCCACCCAATTTTACTACATATCTGTACATATACAGTTATTTATATCCGATGACATCATGCCACGTTCTCCCCCGAACTTATATAAATAAGCGCTCTCGTCTACCGTCTAATTTTACTACACATCTATATATATCCGGTTATTTATACCCGATGACATCATGCCACGTTCTCCCCCGAACCTATATATATAAGCGCCCTCGTCTATCATCATCCGCTGAGCTCTCCATCTCGAGCAATCTGTTGAAATAGCTATGCTCATCATCCAGGTTATTTATACCTCATGTGTACAAAACAGAACCATGCCTGCAATGATATGACACTTTACCAACAATGAGTTATTAACATACAAGTTAGCCTGCATATACATGTACAAAACAACGTATGTTTAATGTAAAACTTCTTTGAAATTTACATGTAAATTGTCTCGAGCTATTTCTTGTAAAAACTACTCCAAATGTTCACAGTTAAATCATTAAACTATAAACTTAACAATACACAAAGTATTCTGTATCAGGACACCCTTATTTGATCCTTAATATCATAGCGTTATTCGCTGCAATCCTGGAGTTCATTACATAACACGGGGAAACTCTAATTGTATACATATTTAAATAACACAATTATCAGTACAATGTTACAATGTCCTGAACATATCAACGAACCTGATACACCCAAGAGATCGCATGGCCAACAATTACATGTGATACCTGGCCCATTCCACGATGTTGTTTGTAATTACCTGTTAAAGTAGGAATACACTATCTAATATGGTGTATGCTAATATTTCTATACAATTGAAATGCATGATAAAATGTAATACACTAAAATATAAGAATTATTTACAGATTAGGTCACTTTTGATTCTGCTCATATGACCCAGATCGGACGTACAAACAACCTGCCAGAATCCTATACATGTATAACATACATGTAAGTAGTCTCCTCAAAACTAAGATTATTTAGATAAACCTCTAGTTGGGAGCTGAACAGATTCCCACATTAATATTATGAACCATGACATACCTTTACTATCGTAGGATATACATATAGAAAGGGATTTAAATGAAATGGAAATCACTGGCAAGCTCAAATGCATTAGAATGTAAAAGCTATGAAATATAAAAGCCTAACCTGTGGCTATTCTACCATAAACCTGCTCTATGGAAACATACTTTTTCTGCATGGGCATAAGGCTTATCACCATTTTACAGTGCACATATATATGGAACATATTATGGTAGAAGTTAGAACATCTAAAATCGTATTAATATATACCTTGACAAATCAACAAATGATGTAAAATGTCTATAGAATTATTGATAAATGCTCAAATGTAACAATTAACAATAGGGACAATTATCCAAGTCTTTTACATTATCCATGCTATTTAAGAAAAGACAATTTACTTACTGACATCTCCACAGAAAGTCAAGCTTGCTCGTAGCACAACCCAAATAGCCTCAGCATGATTGTTCAAATGTTCTTACGTATTCTTGAACAATTCTTTTTCTAATATCCACCACCATCTTTTTCTAATATCCACCAACATTCTCTCAATAACACAAAACCAATTAATCTTCGGGTAATCCAAATAATCTGCACTGTATTCGTTGGTCGATCTCCGGTTATTGCGTGTTCAACCTAGCCCCCATGTTTATCCCCCGTACTTCAGCCGTTGACCTCGTTCAGAAATTGGTCATTCCACAAATAGATCTTTCCTACATAACTTATTACTGAACCACAACTTTCCTGCCGCTAAAGCTAGAGTCCAAACAGAGCCAGTATTAACCGAAAAGTACATACGGAGGCTGACATACATTTCCCTGATCTATTTTTAACGACTTATACTACGCTATAGTTTAGGTTACTTACGTTTGATGTTTGGTACAGCCAAATACATCCCAGTATATGAAAGGAAACGGTAAAACCGCCTCAGAAGTCACATAAACATTGCATGGAAAACAATAGACGCGCAAAGTCATATCCCTATCACAGGTCGTCAAACGACACATTCTTTCAATACCAGTAGGTGAAAGAAACATTTTTCCTTTCACTTTGTGTTTAACACAGCTACAGGGGTAAAAGCGTTCGGTGTCCGGTTTTTCACGTATATTATCGTTCAATTAGCGTTTGAAACCCGTTTCAATAGCGTTCTGAACGCGTTTTGTATTCATTTCGTTTGCTTTTCAAAGAACGCGTTTATACCTCGCAAACGCGTTTGATCATCGGTATGTACATTTATCTTTCGTTTCGTTTCGCTTAAAACGCGTTTGAAACGCTTTTTGGAAACGCGTTTCGGAACGCGTTTTATTGTTGTTGTTGTTAAATGAGCATCACCGTCCACACCACGGTTGCTTCGTCGGGCGAGAATACTATTTGGTCGGGGGTTTTTTATTTGTGCAATGGTTCGGCGACTGAGTGTTGATCAAAAGCCGCATGGAGTCAAGGTCAGGCGAAACGCTTTTTCGGTTCGGTATCACACGCTTGACTAATCATTTCGCTTGGTACGGGAAGACAAAGATTTAAGCTTGCGTTTAAAACGCGTTTTGAAAACGCGTTGTTGTTGTTATTGTTAAATAAGCATTACCGTCCACACCACGGTTGCTTCGTCGGGCGAGAATACTATTTGGTCTGTTTTTTTCTTTGTACAACGGTCCCGCGACTGAGTGTTGATCAAAAGCTGCATGGAACGCTTCTTCGGCTCGGTATCACATGCCTGACTAATCATTTCGCTTGGTACGGGAAGACATATATTGTTTCGCTTGGTGAACGAAAAGATTAAACGAAACGAATTACCACACACAGAACGTTTTTACCCTTGTATATTAAAGGCTATGCCACATATATTTATAACACAGGCATTATAATAGCGGCTGGGGAAAGCCCCGACACGTGGGCTTCCTGGCTTGGTTTGCAAAATAAAAACACAAATTTGCACCAGTCGAACGAAAAGAGAAACCCGTTCGAAACGCGTTAATTTATAAAACGCATTCACAAACGCGTTTATAAACGCGTTTCGATCAGAGCAAACGCGTTTGACGAGGGAAACGCGTTTTGTTAAATTAAAAATCAAGCGATATTGAAAGCGTTTCGTTTCCTATAATCGTTTGTTAAGCGTTTGAAACGCGTTTACATTTCGTTCCGTTCGCATTTCGTTAGGTCAAACTAAACGAAAATAACCGGACACCGAACGCTTTTATCCCTGTATGCACAACCCGCAACCTATGGTCCAAACCGATGTTTCCCACCTAAAAAGTTAACTAATTGATGGTCTATGGGACAGGTCTGTGTCAATACATGTAGATGATGTACATTTTCTGATATCATCTGTTCTGGTATAGCTTTGGAGAGAGAGAAAAAAAGAACAAAAAAAAAACAAGTTGACATATAGTTCGAAAGGAAGGCAAGAGAAAGTGTCCCGTTTAGTAATTGCTGGCGAAATGTGAGAAATGGTTTTAATATACATAAAGATAGTGCCATTAGTGATTGCGGTCGTGTTCGATCAACACAGACTAAGTAGGTCATATAGGTATTTTCTCGGATATATGAGAGTGAAACACTGCCCAACAGATATTTTAAGGTTAAAAAAAAAGAAAAAAAGGTGTAGATGAATAAACTAACATTGAATAAAGTAAATGCGATAGGTGTTCAAAATTATATAGATACAGCAGGTTTAAATGAAATACTATATGCTTGGTGATTTAGACATGTTTGACGTATAACATTTATATAAACCATATCATATGAATCTTTCGGTGATGGGAAAAATGGAGCTCAGGGTATGTGATTTTATTGGTGTCTAAATGACATTGATAGAGAGGATTAAATGAATCTTAAGGAAATAGGCAAGAAAGATAAATATACTGGGATATGCAATTAAAACAAATTTGGAGAAAACCGGGTGATTTTAACGCCGTCTATGTATACATGTAGTGCATTGACCGTATTGATTTTAGTGATATACTGGTATACACGTATAAATACTGGTTGAAATTATTATGGCTTGGATGATATGATCTTCTGTGAATAGGTGGCATGAGATTAAATACTGGGATATTTCATCCGGGAAAATAAGGGGATATACTGGTCGAAATTATTAGTGTATATGACAGTATATAGGGTCTTGGGTGAATCGGGCCAACTTGGGAGAATTCAGAAATATCTGATCAAGGAAATGCAAGGGCAGGAAAATTGTTGACACTCGCAAATAAGAAAGAACCCAGACATAGTCCTGATGCTAGTAGTGGTATATAATGGACTCGGTTTGCTAGTCGCTTCTCAACATTTTAACATACTGACGGTATTTAGTCAGATAGAAAGAAATAGACTCTTACACGCCCACATCTTCACCACGTCGCGGTTTATATTTGTGAGCCAAAGGCTAACCCTTGATCAATTTGCATAGCAAACCGCGTTCCACCCACACACTACAGTTACGTGACGTAGAAAAACTGCGCTGGTGGTAAAATACGTTTGGGCTCTACTTTCGCTGCTAAACTATTCGCTGATATCGAATGTAAAATATTTAATCCAAGCACGCATGACAATAAAATATTAATGGATAGACCAGTTAAATTTTATAGAAATCCGTGCGTTTCAACCCAAGTCAAGTCCTTCAGTGGGAAGGTGAGGTCGGATACACCGACCGCCTTTAAAGCTTCCGGGTTTTCTACATTTGCCTGGCTTGTTGGATGTTTGATGGGAGATGAATGAGTTTATTTTCTCTTCAAATAGATTTTGCTTTAATCTATGTTTCCTTATATTATTAATGTTCATGGTTATTGAAAAGGTGCATGTTCTTCTGCGCTGGATATCGCACAAGCTATCTACTATGGTGTTTTCGATCTGTTGTCACGGTCGCCATGGTCGCGGTGCTTAAGTGATCTGATTGGTCAATATGTACACGATGCCGCTGTGTGTCGTTGATCGCGATACATTGCCCAAGCGAACCAGGGATTATATCTATCATAGAAATAGAGATACCCCTGGTTTTAGCGAGGATGACACGCCCAGGGAACGAAGTTGGCGTAGTTGGTAGAATTGGCTTTAATCAAGGCAAGTTTGTTCAGTACCTCTCTACCGCTTATTTCATGGGTAGCTTCTCGTCGATAACGACTCACCCAGAAATAGCCTTTCTCTTGATGAAGCAATGATGCTGTCAGTGGTATGATCATGCCTTCGCTGTAAGATATTCATTACGGATCGTATCCATCCAACGTTCGTTTGCTAGACGTTTTAAACGATGAAAAAAAACGTCCATGCAAACGATGGGTGTATGAGTTGATCGTTTTTTAAAAAACGTCAGTCAGATAAAGACGATCGCCGGAAATCTCCGGCAACCTACGGTAAGGGTGCCGGTCGTCTTTTCACACCTCGAACAAAGGTGCAGACGTTTTCTAGCAAACGATTGAAAGTCTCCTGGCAAACGATCGGCTCGAAAGTAGTCCCGCTTTACAGACGCAAAAACAACAACAACGACCGTGTCGCTTGAGGCCGTGAAAAACGGATTATGAGAACGGAACACAAATTAATGTTGTTTTCTTTTCCAGATTTTTGCTATACGTGTGCTGCTTGACTATATCTTAGAATCGGTTACGGTGTAATTCGTTAATAAACAAAATATTATGGAACCATGATATCGTTTTATGAACGTGCGATTCGAATCTTATGTATTTTGCAGAATACGGGCTTTGCGCATTTTGGAATGCGGCTTTCAAAAAAGTCAGTCCTAGATTACCATTTGATTTGATTTGATTTTTATTTCACCATGCATAACAATAATGTTTAGTAAACAAAATATAATAGTGGCGGGATGAAAACCCCGAGGGGTTTGTTTTATCCCAAAATAATTATTATATTTACAAAGATGATAATATGCGGTAAACTCTATCATAGTGAGACAAAAACACAAATTTAATTTCCAACTTCCACAGACGGCAAACAGAATAGATGTCTAATTATGTTCCAGTAATAAATACGATTATATCCTCGATTTGAATAATGAGAGCGAAACATGAGATTTTAACTGAGAGGGTAAATTGTTCCATATTTTAGGACCCTTTATTTTAGTACTATAAGAAGATAAGTCAGAGTAGTAAAAATCGCGATATAAATTTAATTTAGCCTGTCTAGTTGGGTACCTGTGGACAACAGATAATTTTGAAAAATATGATCTGAAAGTGTTTGGAATTAGGTCTGTATGATTGAAAAATTTGTCAACAAAAATTAACACCTGGTAGTCGTTTATTTGTTTTATGGACAATATTTGTAATTTTTGGAATGAGATGATCATAGTTTTACTTTAACAATTATTATCACGTTTGATTACAGATAAATGTCGAGTGAAACATTAGAATCTAATGCGTATATTTTTTCTCTTTCAGGACGATGCGTAAACGCAGAAATTTACAAGACATTCACCATAGATAACGGTTTTGTAATGGTGTAACTCATAATTTTGTTTTTGTTTAATTTGCGCTTTTGAAGCGCGCCTTGTTTGGTAAGCTTTTAAAGTTACATCTGCAAATATCTATACGTGATGAGTACTCTATTCATCTGAAGTTTGTAATTTCGATAGAAGTCGGATACCCGTGGTTGTACATTTACAACTTTTAGAGCAACGCCGCATGGCATTTTCATACAGAGAGATACTTATTTTGTCACCTGGTATCGTCGATTCAGTTATGAGAGATCGTGTATGTAATTAACAAGAAACACTGCGATAGTCTTGTTTCGCCGTTGGGCTTCGAGTGGGTAATCAAAATAACCATTGTTTATTACTGCTTAATTGTGGTTGTGGTGAGAAACAAATAAGCTGGATGTGAAAGACGATGTTTATAGTACTAAAGATGCGATCATATATGTCCAACCTTCCAGAAATGCACTTAAATATATTTTTCATGGAACAAAACTGCATGGCTTATTTAGAGCCCGGAGTGATCAATTGAAACTGTCCCGGAAATGTGCAACTGTGAATAAACAAAAAGTATAAAATCAAAGACACTTGTTGCCTTTTATTTAATAATGTCTTTGAAATGAACAATCCCTTCAGCGATACTTCCCGTGAACGTCCATTTATTTGAATTATGGTAGTAATAAAGCAAATGCCCGTGGATGTCCCGTGGATGCCGCCTCCGGAAGTAACTCTTGCGTCCTTCGTGGCTCGAAAGTCAAGCTGTGTATAGACCAATAGAACAGACAAAAAAGCTGATCACTTTACTATTATTATGGCTAGACAATAAATTGACAGCTTGGCAATATTGTTTACTAATCAAGCAGGATTCTTACCTATATGCTCACCGGAAATTAGTTTCTTCCACGTATAGTCCGGCTGGATAGGGATATGGGACTTTCTTGCACAATCATATGTTTATTGGTTAGAATCTTACAACAAAATATAAACATAACGAAGAAATATGTGCATATACGAATAATATTATCCGGAGAAAAGGCGGTCATTCCTCTAGTTTCAATATGTCCATGCAGCAAACAAACCTGCAATGTAGAATAAAAGTGCGTTAAGTTGACCATAATAAATAAAACACCGATAATCAAATATTTGGATCTGTTTCGATAAAGTCTCAAATAAACGATTGGTTGTCAAAAAATACATCTGTCTCAGCGCATTGCCGAGAAATTCACTTCAATCTAAAACATTAAAAATGCTTGAATGAAGACTCAATGGAAATTCACACCTCCACTTTCTCTCAAGTAGCGATGTTCAAAAAATATTCTCCCGTGAAAATTCTTTTTCATGGCACTCACCAAAGTATAGCTCTAGAAACTTTCTGGATAATTTTAATGTATTCGACTTGTGAATTGAAGGATCGTGAATATAGCGTTTTCCTCTCTGATCTGGTAGGCCTATATCGCCATGAACGTTTCGACAGACACGTGTTCTACACCGCTCTTTATTTTCCCGCCATGCGGGAGCAGTCCTGTGCATGTCGACTTTTCTATGCTGGGGATAAACGGCAGTCGAAATGGAAGGCCACGTGCGTGTACGCGTGTGCTCCTTGACCGTACACAAGCTGGGTTTTTTTTTCAGACAGACACGTAGAATAAATATTAAAGCTAAACGCGCGTGTTGATGACACATGATTTTCCCTATGGACTGCAATACAGTACACAGGCCAAATAACATAAGAAACCTTTCCATTTTTTGGTTTATTTAACGTAAAACATAGAGTCGATTTGCCGAGAATTTTCGGCGATATACCGACATTAGTTTTTTTTTATCAATTTCCTTGAAAACGCATTCATAAAATAAAATATTTAAATACATTTTTTATCTCGAGTATTATAGGATCATGAAAATATAAATATCATTTCTGTCTCTTCAGCTTTTTTCATGTTATATTTATTGGGAAAAGTGTAACACGATTTGCCAGTGAGGTATTAAAACGTGCTCTGAAGTGGGCGAATTTCAGTGGAATTCCCCGCAAATCGTGTTACACGTTTTCCGGTAAACATTACAAGAAAACCGATGAAGATACAAAAATCATATAATAGTTACATGGTCCCACAATACTCGCGATGAAAAATATTTATTTAGATTTCTATTGTATCCATGCGTTTTCAAGGAAAGTGATCAAAACCTAGTGTCGGCATTATCGCGAAAATTTCCAGGCGAATCGACACCATTTTTCCACGGTAGACTTCCGTATCGCCCTGAATAACACGGAAATATTTATCAACCTAAATATTTCTGAAACGGGTATTTCTTCAAGTTAAATAGTAACAGAATTCAGATCAGTAAGATATCGGCAGAGTTATCTGTTGATTACCTTTTCCGGCCTATTCAAAGAATTTTTTTACACCGTGCATACATGGGGAGGGTGTTATTAAACCATTCAGTTTTATTTGCGTACGCGACACTTCCATTATCACAGCTAGATGATTGTCATTTTCATAGAAAAATTTTGCACACAAACAGCGACTTCCCGTAATCAAACCTTTAAAACAAACGCGGAAGGCGATTAAAGTGTAATTTATTTCCCCTGTGTTAAACCCGTTTTCACATTCGCTGATAGCGCTATATTTTGTTACACATGTGCGCAGCTGAGAGCTAAGGCACGGCCTGTTCACCCAGTGTGTATTTATGCGCAGCTTAACACGTGCGATCGTCTTTTGTCAGCCGACAATCGTTTTCTTCCAAACGACGACGTTTTCTTCCGAACGACAGCGGCACCTTCGGCAGTCTCCGGTGATGGTTTTTTTGATCGTTTGCTACACAAAAGAAACGATGGTGCAAACGATGGGTGTAGTAGCTGAGCGTTTTTTTCCATCGTTTAAAACGTCTCAACAGCAAACGATGGTTGGATACGGTCCCTGTCGAAATCTCTAGTGTTTTGATGACGTCACTTCAGGTTGACGTCCTCTATTCGTGAAAACAAAGAACCCTCGGGGAAATCCCATTCTCCTCATCACCCTGACGTCATCCTACACAGTCAGTCAAAGGTCAAACTTTTTGGGTGAGGAGGAGGAGGGGGAGGAAGAGGAGGAGAAGGAGGAGGAGGAGGAGTAGGAGGAAGAGGAGGAGGAATTGTATGAAATAGAGACAAACCAATACGATGATTATAAAATAATCGTTCTATTCATAAT
>JAVTVY010053999.1:0-29984 GCA_036873755.1 Hanleya hanleyi
AGACAAATAGAGACTGGCCCCGGGTAATTCTCCTGTGTAAGTATGGTGTTGGAATGAAGCATCAGACAATTAGAGGCTGGCCCTGGGTAATTCACCTGTGAAAGTATGGTGTTGGAATGAAGCATCAGACAAATAGAGACTGGCCCCGGGTAATTCTCCTGTGTAAGTATGGTGTTGGAATGAAGCATCAGACAAATAGAGGCTGGCCCTGGGTAATTCACCTGTGAAAGTATGATGTTGGAATGAAGCATCAGACAAATAGAGACTGGCCCCGGGTAATTCTCCTGTGTCAGTATGGTGTTGGAGTGAAGCATCAGACAAGTAGAGGCTCACCCTGGGTAATTCTCCTGTGTAAGTGTGGTGTAGGAATGAAGCAATAGACAAATAGAGGCTGGCCCTGCGCAATTCACCTGTGTCAGTATGGTGTTGGAATGAAGCATCAGACAAATAGAGACTGGCCCTGCGCAATTCACCTGTGTAAGTACGGTGTTGGAATGAAGCATAGACAAATAGAGACTGACCCTGGGTCATTCTCCTGTGTAAGTATGGTGTTAGAATGAAGCATAGAAAAATAGAGCTGACCCTGGATAATTCTCCTGTGTAAGTATGGTGTTGGAATTAAGCATCAGACAAATAGAGACTGGCCCTGCGCAATTCACCTGTGTAAGTGTGGTGTTGGAGTGAAGCATCAGACAAGTAGATGCTGGCCCTGGGTAATTCACCTGTGTAAGTATGGTGTTGGAATGAAGAATCAGACAAATATAGACTGACCCTGGGTAATTCTCCTGTGTTAGTATGGTGTTGGAATGAAGCATCAGACAAATAGAGGCTGGCCCTGGGTAATTCACCTGTGTAAGTATGGTGTTGGAATGAAGCATCGGACAAATAGAGACTAAACCTGGGTAATTCTCCTGTGTAAGTATGGTGTTGGAATGAAACATAGACAAATAGAGGCTGACCCTGGGTAATTCTTCTGTGTAAGTCTGGTGTTGGAATGAAGCTTCAGACAAAGAGAGACTGTCCCTGCGCAATTCACCTGTGTAAGTACGGTGTTGGAATGAAGCATAGACAAATAGAGGCTGGCCCTGGGTAATTCACCTGTGTAAGTATGGTGTTGGAATGAAGCATCAGACAAACAGAGACTAACCCTGGGTAGTTCTGTGTAAGTATAGTGTTGGAATGAAGCATAGACAAATAGAGGCTGACCCTGGGTAATTCTCCTGTGTGAGTGTGGTGTTGGAATGAAGCATCAGACAAATAGAGACTGGCCCTGCGCAATTCACCTGTGTAAGTACGGTGTTGGAATGAAGCATAGACAAATAGAGGCTGGCCCTGCGTAATTCTCCTGTGTAAGTATGGTGTTGGAATGAAGCATCAGACAAATAGAGGCTGGCTCTGGGTAATTCTCCTGTGTAAGTATGGTGTTGGAATGAAGCATCAGACAAATAGAGGCTGACCCTGGGTAATTCTCCTGTGTAAGTGTGGTGTAGGAATGAAGCAATAGACAAATAGAGACTGGCCCTGCGCAATTCTCCTGTGTAAGTGTGGTGTTGGAATGAAGCATCAGACAAATAGAGACTGGCCCTGCGCAATTCACCTGTGTAAGTACGGTGTTGGAATGAAGCATAGACAAATAGAGACTGACCCTGGGTCATTCTCCTGTGTAAGTATGGTGTTAGAATGAAGCATAGAAAAATAGAGCTGACCCTGGATAATTCTCCTGTGTAAGTATGGTGTTGGAATTAAGCATCAGACAAATAGAGACTGGCCCTGCGCAATTCACCTGTGTAAGTATGGTGTTGGAGTGAAGCATCAGAAAAATGTAGATGCTGGCCCTGGGTAATTCACCTGTGTAAGTATGGTGTTGGAATGAAGCATCAGACAAGTAGAGGCTGGCCCTGGGTAATTCTCCTGTGTCAGTATGGTGTTGGAATGAAGCATCAGACAAATAGAGACTGGCCCTGCGCAATTCACCTGTGTAAGTATGGTGTTGGAATGAAGCATAGACAAATAGAGGCTGGCACTGGGTAATTCTCCTGTGTAAGTATGGTGTTGGAATGAAGCATCAGACAAATAGAGACTGACCCTGGCTAATTCTCCTGTGGAAGTATGGTGTTGGAATGAAGCATCAGACAAATAGAGACTGACCCTGGGTAATTCTCCTGTGTAAGTATGGTATTGGAATGAAGCATCAGACAAATAGAGGCTGACCCTGGGTAATTCTCCTGTGTAAGTGTGGTGTAGGAATGAAGCAATAGACAAATAGAGACTGGCCCTGCGCAATTCTCCTGTGTAAGTGTGGTGTTGGAATGAAGCATCAGACAAATAGAGACTGGCCCTGCGCAATTCACCTGTGTAAGTATGGTGATGGAGTGAAGCATCAGAAAAATGTAGATGCTGGCCCTGGGTAATTCACCTGTGTAAGTATGGTGTTGGAATGAAGCATCAGACAAATATAGACTGACCCTGGGTAATTCTCCTGTGTAAGTGTGATGTTGGAATGAAGCATAGACAAATAGAGACTGACCCTGGGTAATTCTCCTGTGTCAGTATGGTGTTGGAATGAAGCATCAGGCAAATAGAGACAGGCCCTGCACAATTCACCTGTGTAAGTATGGTGTTGGAATGAAGCATCAGACAAATAGAGACTGGCCCCGGGTAATTCTCCTGTGTAAGTATGGTGTTGGAATGGAGCATCAGACAAATAGAGGCTGGCCCTGGGTAATTCACCTGTGAAAGTATGGTGTTGGAATGAAGCATCAGACAAATAGAGACTGACCCTGGGTAATTCTCCTGTGTAAGTATGATGTTGGAATGAAGCATCAGACAAGTAGATGCTGGCCCTGGGTAATTCACCTGTGTAAGTATGTTGTTGGAATGAAGCATCAGACAAATATAGACTGACCCTGGGTAATTCTCCTGTGTAAGTGTGGTGTTGGAATGAAGCATAGACAAATAGAGACTGACCCTGGGTAATTCTCCTGTGTCAGTATGGTGTTGGAATGAAGCATCAGGCAAATAGAGACAGGCCCTGCACAATTCACCTGTGTACGTATGGTGTTGGAATGAAGCATCAGACAAATAGAGACTGGCCCCGGGTAATTCTCCTGTGTAAGTATGGTGTTGGAATGAAGCATCAGACAATTAGAGGCTGGCCCTGGGTAATTCACCTGTGAAAGTATGGTGTTGGAATGAAGCATCAGACAAATAGAGACTGGCCCCGGGTAATTCTCCTGTGTAAGTATGGTGTTGGAATGAAGCATCAGACAAATAGAGGCTGGCCCTGGGTAATTCACCTGTGAAAGTATGATGTTGGAATGAAGCATCAGACAAATAGAGACTGGCCCCGGGTAATTCTCCTGTGTCAGTATGGTGTTGGAGTGAAGCATCAGACAAGTAGAGGCTCACCCTGGGTAATTCTCCTGTGTAAGTGTGGTGTAGGAATGAAGCAATAGACAAATAGAGGCTGGCCCTGCGCAATTCACCTGTGTCAGTATGGTGTTGGAATGAAGCATCAGACAAATAGAGACTGGCCCTGCGCAATTCACCTGTGTAAGTACGGTGTTGGAATGAAGCATAGACAAATAGAGACTGACCCTGGGTCATTCTCCTGTGTAAGTATGGTGTTAGAATGAAGCATAGAAAAATAGAGCTGACCCTGGATAATTCTCCTGTGTAAGTATGGTGTTGGAATTAAGCATCAGACAAATAGAGACTGGCCCTGCGCAATTCACCTGTGTAAGTGTGGTGTTGGAGTGAAGCATCAGACAAGTAGATGCTGGCCCTGGGTAATTCACCTGTGTAAGTATGGTGTTGGAATGAAGAATCAGACAAATATAGACTGACCCTGGGTAATTCTCCTGTGTTAGTATGGTGTTGGAATGAAGCATCAGACAAATAGAGGCTGGCCCTGGGTAATTCACCTGTGTAAGTATGGTGTTGGAATGAAGCATCGGACAAATAGAGACTAAACCTGGGTAATTCTCCTGTGTAAGTATGGTGTTGGAATGAAACATAGACAAATAGAGGCTGACCCTGGGTAATTCTTCTGTGTAAGTCTGGTGTTGGAATGAAGCTTCAGACAAAGAGAGACTGTCCCTGCGCAATTCACCTGTGTAAGTACGGTGTTGGAATGAAGCATAGACAAATAGAGGCTGGCCCTGGGTAATTCACCTGTGTAAGTATGGTGTTGGAATGAAGCATCAGACAAACAGAGACTAACCCTGGGTAGTTCTGTGTAAGTATAGTGTTGGAATGAAGCATAGACAAATAGAGGCTGACCCTGGGTAATTCTCCTGTGTGAGTGTGGTGTTGGAATGAAGCATCAGACAAATAGAGACTGGCCCTGCGCAATTCACCTGTGTAAGTACGGTGTTGGAATGAAGCATAGACAAATAGAGGCTGGCCCTGGGTAATTCTCCTGTGTAAGTATGGTGTTGGAATGAAGCATCAGACAAATAGAGGCTGGCTCTGGGTAATTCTCCTGTGTAAGTATGGTGTTGGAATGAAGCATCAGACAAATAGAGGCTGACCCTGGGTAATTCTCCTGTGTAAGTGTGGTGTAGGAATGAAGCAATAGACAAATAGAGACTGGCCCTGCGCAATTCTCCTGTGTAAGTGTGGTGTTGGAATGAAGCATCAGACAAATAGAGACTGGCCCTGCGCAATTCACCTGTGTAAGTACGGTGTTGGAATGAAGCATAGACAAATAGAGACTGACCCTGGGTCATTCTCCTGTGTAAGTATGGTGTTAGAATGAAGCATAGAAAAATAGAGCTGACCCTGGATAATTCTCCTGTGTAAGTATGGTGTTGGAATTAAGCATCAGACAAATAGAGACTGGCCCTGCGCAATTCACCTGTGTAAGTATGGTGTTGGAGTGAAGCATCAGAAAAATGTAGATGCTGGCCCTGGGTAATTCACCTGTGTAAGTATGGTGTTGGAATGAAGCATCAGACAAGTAGAGGCTGGCCCTGGGTAATTCTCCTGTGTCAGTATGGTGTTGGAATGAAGCATCAGACAAATAGAGACTGGCCCTGCGCAATTCACCTGTGTAAGTATGGTGTTGGAATGAAGCATAGACAAATAGAGGCTGGCACTGGGTAATTCTCCTGTGTAAGTATGGTGTTGGAATGAAGCATCAGACAAATAGAGACTGACCCTGGCTAATTCTCCTGTGGAAGTATGGTGTTGGAATGAAGCATCAGACAAATAGAGACTGACCCTGGGTAATTCTCCTGTGTAAGTATGGTATTGGAATGAAGCATCAGACAAATAGAGACTGACCCTGGGTAATTCTCCTGTGTCAGTATGGTGTTGAAATGAAGCATCAGACAAATAGAGACTGGCCCTGTGCAATTCACCTGTGTAAGTATGGTGTTGGAATGAAGCATCAGACAAATAGAGACTGGCCCTGCGCAATTCACCCATGTAAGTATGGTGTTGGAATGAAGCATCAGACAAATAGAGGCTGACCCTGGGTAATCCTCCTGTGTCAGTATGGTGTTGAAATGAAGCATCAGACAAATAGAGACTGGCCCTGCGCAATTCACCTATGTAAGTATGGTGTTGGAATGAAGCATCAGACAAATAGAGACTGGCCCTGCGCAATTCACCTATGTAAGTATGGTGTTGGAATGAAGCATCAGACAAATAGAGGCTGACCCTGGGTAATCCTCCTGTGTCAGTATGGTGTTGGAATGAAGCATCAGACAAATAGAGACTGGCCCTGCGCAATTCACCTATGTAAGTATGGTGTTGGAATGAAGCATCAGACAAATAGAGACTGGCACTGGGTAATTCTCCTGTGTTAGTATGGTGTTGGAATTAAGCATCAGACAAATAGAGGCTGGCCCTGGGTAATTCACCTGTGTAAGTATGGTCTTGGAATGAAGCATCAGACAAATAGAGGCTGGCTCTGGGTAATTCTCCTGTGTAAGTATGGTGTTGGAATGAAGCATCAGACAAATAGAGGCTGGCCCTGGGTAATTCACCTGTGTAAGTATGGTGTTGGAATGAAGCATCGGACAAAAAGAGACTAAACCTGGGTAATTCTCCTGTGTAAGTATGGTGTTGGAATGAAACATAGACAAATAGAGGCTGGCCCTGGGTAATTCACCTGTGAAAGTATGGTGTTGGAATGAAGCATCAGACAAATAGAGACTGGCCCCGGGTAATTCTCCTGTGTAAGTATGGTGTTGGAATGAAGCATCAGACAAATAGAGGCTGGCCCTGGGTAATTCACCTGTGAAAGTATGGTGTTGGAATGAAGCATCAGACAAATAGAGACTGGCCCCGGGTAATTCTCCTGTGTCAGTATGGTGTTGGAGTGAAGCATCAGACAAGTAGAGGCTCACCCTGGGTAATTCTCCTGTGTAAGTGTGGTGTAGGAATGAAGCAATAGACAAATAGAGGCTGGCCCTGCGCAATTCACCTGTGTCAGTATGGTGTTGGAATGAAGCATCAGACAAATAGAGACTGGCCCTGCGCAATTCACCTGTGTAAGTACGGTGTTGGAATGAAGCATAGACAAATAGAGACTGACCCTGGGTCATTCTCCTGTGTAAGTATGGTGTTAGAATGAAGCATAGAAAAATAGAGCTGACCCTGGATAATTCTCCTGTGTAAGTATGGTGTTGGAATTAAGCATCAGACAAATAGAGACTGGCCCTGCGCAATTCACCTGTGTAAGTATGGTGTTGGAGTGAAGCATCAGACAAGTAGATGCTGGCCCTGGGTAATTCACCTGTGTAAGTATGGTGTTGGAATGAAGCATCAGACAAATATAGACTGACCCTGGGTAATTCTCCTGTGTTAGTATGGTGTTGGAATGAAGCATCAGACAAATAGAGGCTGGCCCTGGGTAATTCACCTGCGTAAGTATGGTGTTGGAATGAAGCATCGGACAAATAGAGACTAAACCTGGGTAATTCTCCTGTGTAAGTATGGTGTTGGAATGAAACATAGACAAATAGAGTCTGACCCTGGGTAATTCTCCTGTGTAAGTCTGGTGTTGGAATGAAGCTTCAGACAAAGAGAGACTGTCCCTGCGCAATTCACCTGTGTAAGTACGGTGTTGGAATGAAGCATAGACAAATAGAGGCTGGCCCTGGGTAATTCACCTGTGTAAGTATGGTGTTGGAATGAAGCATCAGACAAACAGAGACTAACCCTGGGTAGTTCTGTGTAAGTATAGTGTTGGAATGAAGCATAGACAAATAGAGGCTGACCGTGGGTAATTCTCCTGTGTGAGTGTGGTGTTGGAATGAAGCATCAGACAAATAGAGACTGGCCCTGCGCAATTCACCTGTGTAAGTACGGTGTTGGAATGAAGCATAGACAAATAGAGGCTGGCCCTGGGTAATTCTCCTGTGGAAGTATGGTGTTGGAATGAAGCATCAGACAAATAGAGGCTGGCTCTGGGTAATTCTCCTGTGTAAGTATGGTGTTGGAATGAAGCATCAGACAAATAGAGGCTGACCCTGGGTAATTCTCCTGTGTAAGTGTGGTGTAGGAATGAAGCAATAGACAAATAGAGACTGGCCCTGCGCAATTCTCCTGTGTAAGTGTGGTGTTGGAATGAAGCATCAGACAAATAGAGACTGGCCCTGCGCAATTCACCTGTGTAAGTACGGTGTTGGAATGAAGCATAGACAAATAGAGACTGACCCTGGGTCATTCTCCTGTGTAAGTATGGTGTTAGAATGAAGCATAGAAAAATAGAGCTGACCCTGGATAATTCTCCTGTGTAAGTATGGTGTTGGAATTAAGCATCAGACAAATAGAGACTGGCCCTGCGCAATTCACCTGTGTAAGTATGGTGTTGGAGTGAAGCATCAGAAAAATGTAGATGCTGGCCCTGGGTAATTCACCTGTGTAAGTATGGTGTTGGAATGAAGCATCAGACAAGTAGAGGCTGGCCCTGGGTAATTCTCCTGTGTCAGTATGGTGTTGGAATGAAGCATCAGACAAATAGAGACTGGCCCTGCGCAATTCACCTGTGTAAGTATGGTGTTGGAATGAAGCATAGACAAATAGAGGCTGGCACTGGGTAATTCTCCTGTGTAAGTATGGTGTTGGAATGAAGCATCAGACAAATAGAGACTGACCCTGGCTAATTCTCCTGTGGAAGTATGGTGTTGGAATGAAGCATCAGACAAATAGAGACTGACCCTGGGTAATTCTCCTGTGTAAGTATGGTATTGGAATGAAGCATCAGACAAATAGAGACTGACCCTGGGTAATCCTCATGTGTCAGTATGGTGTTGAAATGAAGCATCAGACAAATAGAGACTGGCCCTGCGCAATTCACCTGTGTAAGTATGGTGTTGGAATGAAGCATCAGACAAATAGAGACTGGCCCTGCGCAATTCACCCATGTAAGTATGGTGTTGGAATGAAGCATCAGACAAATAGAGGCTGACCCTGGGTAATCCTCCTGTGTCAGTATGGTGTTGAAATGAAGCATCAGACAAATAGAGACTGGCCCTGCGCAATTCACCTATGTAAGTATGGTGTTGGAATGAAGCATCAGACAAATAGAGACTGGCCCTGCGCAATTCACCTATGTAAGTATGGTGTTGGAATGAAGCATCAGACAAATAGAGGCTGACCCTGGGTAATCCTCCTGTGTCAGTATGGTGTTGGAATGAAGCATCAGACAAATAGAGACTGGCCCTGCGCAATTCACCTATGTAAGTATGGTGTTGGAATGAAGCATCAGACAAATAGAGACTGGCACTGGGTAATTCTCCTGTGTTAGTATGGTGTTGGAATTAAGCATCAGACAAATAGAGGCTGGCCCTGGGTAATTCACCTGTGTAAGTATGGTCTTGGAATGAAGCATCAGACAAATAGAGGCTGGCTCTGGGTAATTCTCCTGTGTAAGTATGGTGTTGGAATGAAGCATCAGACAAATAGAGGCTGGCCCTGGGTAATTCACCTGTGTAAGTATGGTGTTGGAATGAAGCATCGGACAAAAAGAGACTAAACCTGGGTAATTCTCCTGTGTAAGTATGGTGTTGGAATGAAGCATCAGACAAATAGAGACTAACCCTGGGTAGTTCTCCTGTGTAAGTATGGTGTTGGAATGAAGCATAGACAAATAGAGGCTGACCCTGGGTAATTCTCCTGTGTGAGTGTGGTGTTGGAATGAAGCATCAGACAAATAGAGACTGGCCCTGCGCAATTCACCTGTGTAAGTACGGTGTTGGAATGAAGCATAGACAAATAGAGGCTGGCCCTGCGTAATTCTCCTGTGTAAGTATGGTGTTGGAATGAAGCATCAGACAAATAGAGGCTGGCTCTGGGTAATTCTCCTGTGTAAGTATGGTGTTGGAATGAAGCATCAGACAAATAGAGGCTGACCCTGGGTAATTCTCCTGTGTAAGTGTGATATAGGAATGAAGCAATAGACAAATAGAGACTGGCCCTGCGCAATTCTCCTGTGTAAGTGTGGTGTTGGAATGAAGCATCAGACAAATAGAGACTGGTCCTGCGCAATTCAACTGTGTAAGTACGGTGTTGGAATGAAGCATAGACAAATAGAGACTGACCCTGGGTCATTCTCCTGTGTAAGTATGGTGTTAGAATGAAGCATAGAAAATAGAGCTGACCCTGGATAATTCTCCTGTGTAAGTATGGTGTTGGAATTAAGCATCAGACAAATAGAGACTGGCCCTGCGCAATTCACCTGTGTAAGTATGGTGTTGGAGTGAAGCATCAGACAAGTAGATGCTGGCCCTGGGTAATTCACCTGTGTAAGTATGGTGTTGGAATGAAGCATCAGACAAATATAGACTGACCCTGGGTAATTCTCCTGTGTAAGTGTGGTGTTGGAATGAAGCATAGACAAATAGAGACTGACCCTGGGTAATTCTCCTGTGTCAGTATGGTGTTGGAATGAAGCATCAGGCAAATAGAGACAGGCCCTGCGCAATTCACCTCTGTAAGTATGGTGTTGGAATGAAGCATCAGACAAATAGAGACTGGCCCCGGGTATTTCTCCTGTGTAAGTATGGTGTTGGAATGAAGCATCAGACAAATAGAGGCTGGCCCTGGGTAATTCACCTGTGAAAGTATGGTGTTGGAATGAAGCATCAGACAAATAGAGACTGACCCTGGGTAATTTTCCTGTGTAAGTATGATGTTGGAATGAAGCATCAGACAAGTAGATGCTGGCCCTGGGTAATTCACCAGTGTAAGTATGGTGTTGGAATGAAGCATCAGACAAATATAGACTGACCCTGGGTAATTCTCCTGTGTCAGTATGGTGTTGGAATGAAGCATCAGCCAAATAGAGACAGGCCCTGCACAATTCACCTGTGTAAGTAGGGTGTTGGAATGAAGCATCAGACAAATAGAGACTGGCCCCGGGTAATTCTCCTGTGTAAGTATGGTGTTGGAATGAAGCATCAGACAAATAGAGGCTGGCCCTGGGTAATTCACCTGTGAAAGTATGGTGTTGGAATGAAGCATCAGACAAATAGAGACTGGCCCCGGGTAATTCTCCTGTGTAAGTATGGTGTTGGAATGAAGCATCAGACAAATAGAGGCTGGCCCTGGGTTATTCACCTGTGAAAGTATGGTGTTGGAATGAAGCATCAGACAAATAGAGACTGGCCCCGGGTAATTCTCCTGTGTCAGTATGGTGTTGGAGTGAAGCATCAGACAAGTAGAGGCTGGCCCTGGGTAATTCTCCTGTGTAAGTGTGGTGTAGGAATGAAGCAATAGACAAATAGAGGCTGGCCCTGCGCAATTCACCTGTGTCAGTATGGTGTTGGAATGAAGCATCAGACAAATAGAGACTGGCCCTGCGCAATTCACCTGTGTAAGTACGGTGTTGGAATGAAGCATCAGACAAATATAGACTGACCCTGGGTAATTCTCCTGTGTAAGTGTGGTGTTGGAATGAAGCATAGACAAATAGAGACTGACCCTGGGTAATTCTCCTGTGTCAGTATGGTGTTGGAATGAAGCATCAGACAAGTAGAGGCTGGCCCTGTGTGATTCTCCTGTGTAAGTATGGTGTTGGAATGAAGCATCAGACAAATAGAGGCTGGCCCTGGGTAATTCTCCTGTGTCAGTATGGTGTTGGAATGAAGCATCAGACAAATAGAGACTGGCCCTGCGCAATTCACCTGTGTAAGCATGGTGTTGGAATGAAGCATAGACAAATAGAGGCTGGCACTGGGTAATTCTCCTGTGTAAGTATGGTGTTGGAATGAAGCATCAGATAAATAGAGACTGACCCTGGGTAATTCTCCTGTGTAAGTATGGTGTTGGAATGAAGCATCAGACAAATAGAGACTGGCCCTGGGTAATTCTCCTGTGTAAGTATGGTGTTGGAATGAAGCATCAGACAAATAGAGACTGACCCTGGGTAATCCTCCTGTGTCAGTATCGTGTTGAAATGAAGCTTCAGACAAATAGAGACTGGCCCTGCGCAATTCACCTGTGTAAGTATGGTGTTGGAATGAAGCATCAGACAAATAGAGACTGGCCCTGCGCAATTCACCTATGTAAGTATGGTGTTGGAATGAAGCATCAGACAAATAGAGACTGGCCCTGCACCAATCCACCTATGTAAGTATGGTATTTGGAATGAAGCATCAGATAAATAGACTCACCCTGGTAATTCTCCTGTGTAAGTATGGTGTTGGAATGAAGCATCAGACAAATAGAGACTGGCCCTGGGTAATTCTCCTGTGTAAGTATGGTGTTGGAATGAAGCATCAGACAAATAGAGACTGACCCTGGGTAATTCTCCTGTGGAAGTATGGTGTTGGAATGAAGCATCAGACAAATAGAGACTGACCCTGGGTAATTCTCCTGTGTAAGTATGGTGTTGGAATGAAGCATCAGACAAATAGAGACTGACCCTGGGTAATTCTCCTGTGTAAGTATGGTGTTGGAATGAAGCATCAGACAAATAGAGACTGGCCCTGGGTAATTCTCCTGTGGAAGTATGGTGTTGGAATGAAGCATCAGACAAATAGAGACTGACCCTGGGTAATCCTCCTGTGTCAGTATCGTGTTGAAATGAAGCTTCAGACAAATAGAGACTGGCCCTGCGCAATTCACCTGTGTAAGTATGGTGTTGGAATGAAGCATCAGACAAATAGAGACTGGCCCTGCGCAATTCACCTATGTAAGTATGGTGTTGGAATGAAGCATCAGACAAATAGAGACTGGCCCTGCGCAATTCACCTATGTAAGTATGGTGTTGGAATGAAGCATCAGATAAATAGAGACTCACCCTGGGTAATTCTCCTGTGTAAGTATGGTGTTGGAATGAAGCATCAGACAAATAGAGACTGGCCCTGGGTAATTCTCCTGTGTAAGTATGGTGTTGGAATGAAGCATCAGACAAATAGAGACTGACCCTGGGTAATTCTCCTGTGTAAGTATGGTGTTGGAATGAAGCATCAGACAAATAGAGACTGACCCTGGGTAATTCTCCTGTGTAAGTATGGTGTTGGGATGAAGCATCAGATAAATAGAGACTGACCCTGGTTAATTCTCCTGTGTAAGTATGGTGTTGGAATGAAGCATCAGACAAATAGAGACTGGCCCTGGGTAATTCTCCTGTGGAAGTATGGTGTTGGAATGAAGCATCAGACAAATAGAGACTGACCCTGGGTAATTCTCCTGCGTAAGTATGGTATTGGAATGAAGCATCAGACAAATAGAGACTGACCCTGGGTAATCCTCCTGTGTCAGTATGGTGTTGGAATGAAGCATCAGACAAATAGAGACTCACCCTGGGTAATTCTCCTGTGGAAGTATGGTGTTGGAATGAAGCATCAGACAAATAGAGACTGGCCCTGCGCAATTCACCTATGAAAGTATGGTGTTGGAATGAAGCATCAGACAAATAGAGACTGGCCCTGCCCAATTCACCTATGTAAGTATGGTGTTGGAATGAAGCATCAGACAAATAGAGGCTGGCCCTGGGTAATTCTCCTGTGTCAGTATGGTGTTGGAATGAAGCATCAGGCAAATAGAGACAGGCCCTGCACAATTCACCTGGGTAAGTATGGTGTTGGAATGAAGCATCAGACAAATAGAGACTGGCCCCGGGTAATTCTCCTGTGTAAGTATGGTGTTGGAATGGAGCATCAGACAAATAGAGGCTGGCCCTGGGTAATTCACCTGTGAAAGTATGGTGTTGGAATGAAGCCTCAGACAAATAGAGACTGACCCTGGGTAATTCTCCTGTGTAAGTATGATGTTGGAATGAAGCATCAGACAAGTAGATGCTGGCCCTGGGTAATTCACCTGTGTAAGTATGTTGTTGGAATGAAGCATCAGACAAATATAGACTGACCCTGGGTAATTCTCCTGTGTAAGTGTGGTGTTGGAATGAAGCATAGACAAATAGAGACTGACCCTGGGTAATTCTCCTGTGTCAGTATGGTGTTGGAATGAAGCATCAGGCAAATAGAGACAGGCCCTGCACAATTCACCTGTGTAAGTATGGTGTTGGAATGAAGCATCAGACAAATAGAGACTGGCCCCGGGTAATTCTCCTGTGTAAGTATGGTGTTGGAATGAAGCATCAGACAAATAGAGGCTGGCCCTGGGTAATTCACCTGTGAAAGTATGGTGTTGGAATGAAGCATCAGACAAATAGAGACTGGCCCCGGGTAATTCTCCTGTGTAAGTATGGTGTTGGAATGAAGCATCAGACAAATAGAGGCTGGCCCTGGGTAATTCACCTGTGAAAGTATGATGTTGGAATGAAGCATCAGACAAATAGAGACTGGCCCCGGGTAATTCTCCTGTGTCAGTATGGTGTTGGAGTGAAGCATCAGACAAGTAGAGGCTCACCCTGGGTAATTCTCCTGTGTAAGTGTGGTGTAGGAATGAAGCAATAGACAAATAGAGGCTGGCCCTGCGCAATTCACCTGTGTCAGTATGGTGTTGGAATGAAGCATCAGACAAATAGAGACTGGCCCTGCGCAATTCACCTGTGTAAGTACGGTGTTGGAATGAAGCATAGACAAATAGAGACTGACCCTGGGTCATTCTCCTGTGTAAGTATGGTGTTAGAATGAAGCATAGAAAAATAGAGCTGACCCTGGATAATTCTCCTGTGTAAGTATGGTGTTGGAATTAAGCATCAGACAAATAGAGACTGGCCCTGCGCAATTCACCTGTGTAAGTATGGTGTTGGAGTGAAGCATCAGACAAGTAGATGCTGGCCCTGGGTAATTCACCTGTGTAAGTATGGTGTTGGAATGAAGCATCAGACAAATATAGACTGACCCTGGGTAATTCTCCTGTGTTAGTATGGTGTTGGAATGAAGCATCAGACAAATAGAGGCTGGCCCTGGGTAATTCACCTGTGTAAGTATGGTGTTGGAATGAAGCATCGGACAAATAGAGACTAACCCTGGGTAATTCTCCTGTGTAAGTATGGTGTTGGAATGAAGCATAGACAAATAGAGGCTGACCCTGGGTAATTCTCCTGTGTGAGTGTGGTGTTGGAATGAAGCATCAGACAAATAGAGACTGGCCCTGCGCAATTCACCTGTGTAAGTACGGTGTTGGAATGAAGCATAGACAAATAGAGGCTGGCCCTGGGTAATTCTCCTGTGTAAGTATGGTGTTGGAATGAAGCATCAGACAAATAGAGGCTGGCTCTGGGTAATTCTCCTCTGTAAGTATGGTGTTGGAATGAAGCATCAGACAAATAGAGGCTGACCCTGGGTAATTCTCCTGTGTAAGTGTGGTGTAGGAATGAAGCAATAGACAAATAGAGACTGGCCCTGCGCAATTCTCCTGTGTAAGTGTGGTGTTGGAATGAAGCATCAGACAAATAGAGACTGGCCCTGCGCAATTCACCTGTGTAAGTACGGTGTTGGAATGAAGCATAGACAAATAGAGACTGACCCTGGGTCATTCTCCTGTGTAAGTATGGTGTTAGAATGAAGCATAGAAAAATAGAGCTGACCCTGGATAATTCTCCTGTGTAAGTATGGTGTTGGAATTAAGCATCAGACAAATAGAGACTGGACCTGCGCAATTCACCTGTGTAAGTATGGTGTTGGAGTGAAGCATCAGAAAAATGTAGATGCTGGCCCTGGGTAATTCACCTGTGTAAGTATGGTGTTGGAATGAAGCATCAGACAAATATAGACTGACCCTGGGTAATTCTCCTGTGTAAGTGTGGTGTTGGAATGAAGCATAGACAAATAGAGACTGACCCTGGGTAATTCTCCTGTGTCAGTATGGTGTTGGAATGAAGCATCAGGCAAATAGAGACAGGCCCTGCACAATTCACCTGTGTAAGTATGGTGTTGGAATGAAGCATCAGACAAATAGAGACTGGCCCCGGGTAATTCTCCTGTGTAAGTATGGTGTTGGAATGAAGCATCAGACAAATAGACGCTGGCCCTGGGTAATTCACCTGTGAAAGTATGGTGTTGGAATGAAGCATCAGACAAATAGAGACTGACCCTGGGTAATTCTCCTGTGTAAGTATGATGTTGGAATGAAGCATCAGACAAGTAGATGCTGGCCCTGGGTAATTCACCTGTGTAAGTATGGTGTTGGAATGAAGCATCAGACAAATATAGACTGACCCTGGGTAATTCTCCTGTGTAAGTGTGGTGTTGGAATGAAGCATAGACAAATAGAGACTGACCCTGGGTAATTCTCCTGTGTCAGTATGGTGTTGGAATGAAGCATCAGGCAAATAGAGACAGGCCCTGCACAATTCACCTGTGTACGTATGGTGTTGGAATGAAGCATCAGACAAATAGAGACTGGCCCCGGGTAATTCTCCTGTGTAAGTATGGTGTTGGAATGAAGCATCAGACAATTAGAGGCTGGCCCTGGGTAATTCACCTGTGAAAGTATGGTGTTGGAATGAAGCATCAGACAAATAGAGACTGGCCCCGGGTAATTCTCCTGTGTAAGTATGGTGTTGGAATGAAGCATCAGACAAATAGAGGCTGGCCCTGGGTAATTCACCTGTGAAAGTATGGTGTTGGAATGAAGCATCAGACAAATAGAGACTGGCCCCGGGTAATTCTCCTGTGTCAGTATGGTGTTGGAGTGAAGCATCAGACAAGTAGAGGCTGACCCTGGGTAATTCTCCTGTGTAAGTGTGGTGTAGGAATGAAGCAATAGACAAATAGAGGCTGGCCCTGCGCAATTCACCTGTGTCAGTATGGTGTTGGAATGAAGCATCAGACAAATAGAGACTGGCCCTGCGCAATTCACCTGTGTAAGTACGGTGTTGGAATGAAGCATAGACAAATAGAGACTGACCCTGGGTCATTCTCCTGTGTAAGTATGGTGTTAGAATGAAGCATAGAAAAATAGAGCTGACCCTGGATAATTCTCCTGTGTAAGTATGGTGTTGGAATTAAGCATCAGACAAATAGAGACTGGCCCTGCGCAATTCACATGTGTAAGTATGGTGTTGGAGTGAAGCATCAGACAAGTAGATGCTGGCCCTGGGTAATTCACCTGTGTAAGTATGGTGTTGGAATGAAGCATAGACAAATAGAGACTGACCCTGGGTAGTTCTCCTGTGTAAGTATGGTGCGGGAATGAAGCATCAGACAAGTAGAGGCTGGTTCTGGGTAATTCACCTGTGTAAGTACGGTGTTGGAATGAAGCATAGACAAATAGAGACTGGCCCTGGGTAATTCACCTGTGTAAGTATGGTGTTGAAATGAAGCATCAGACAAATAGAGACTGACCCTGGGTAATCCTTCTGTGTCAGTATGGTGTTGGAATGAAGCATCAGACAAGTAGAGGCTGGCCCTGGGTAATTCACCTGTGTAAGTATGGTGTTGGAATGAAGCATCAGACAAGTAGAGGCTGGCCCTGGGTAATTCACCTGTGTAAGTATGGTGTTGGAAAGAAGCATCAGACAAATAGAGACTGACCCTGGGTAATTCTCCTGTGTCAGTATGGTGCTGGGATGAAGCATCAGACAAATAGAGACTGACCCTGGGTATTTCTCCTGTGTCAGTATGGTGTTGGGATGAAGCATCAGACAAATAGAGACTGACCCTGGGTAATTCTCCTGTGTCAGTATGGTGTTGGGATGAAGCATCAGGCAAATAGAGACTGGCCCTGCGCAATTCACCTGTGTAAGTATGGTGTTGGAATGAAGCATAGACAAATAGAGACTGGCCCTGGGTAATTCTCCTGTCCAGTATGGTGTTGGGATGAAGCATCAGACAAATAGAGACTGACCCTGGGTAATTCTCCTGTGTCAGTATGGTGTTGGGATGAAGCATAGACAAATAGAGACTGACCTGGTAATTCTCCTGTGTCAGTATGGTGTTGGGATGAAGCATCAGACAAATAGAGACTGACCCTGGGTAATTCTCCTGTGTCAGTATGGTGTTGGAATGAAGCATCAAGCAAACAGAGACTGGCCCTGGGTAATTCTCCTGTGTCAGTATGGTGTTGGGATGAAGCATCAGACAAATAGAGACTGGCTCTGGGTAATTCTCCTGTGTAAGTATGGTGTTGGAATGAAGCATCAGACAAATAGAGGCTGGCTCTGGGTTATTCTCCTGTGTAAGTATGGTGTTGGAATGAAGCATCAGACAAATAGAGACTGACCCTGGGTAATTCTCCTGTTTAAGTATGGTGTTGGAATGAAGCATCAGATAAGTAGAGGCTGGCTCTGGGTAATTCTCCTGCGTAAGTATGGTATTGGAATGAAGCATCAGACAAATAGAGACTGACCCTGGGTAATCCTCCTGTGTCAGTATCGTGTTGAAATGAAGCTTCAGACAAATAGAGACTGGCCCTGCGCAATTCACCTATGTAAGTATGGTGTTCGAATGAAGCATCAGACAAATAGAGACTGGCCCTGCGCAATTCACCTATGTAAGGATGGTGTTGGAATGAAGCATCAGACAAATAGAGACTGGCCCTGCCCAATTCACCTATGTAAGTATGGTGTTGGAATGAAGCATCAGACAAATAGAGGCTGACCCTGCGCAATTCACCTATGTAAGTATGGTGTTGGAATGAAGCATCAGACAAATAGAGACTGGCACTGGGTAATTCTCCTGTGTTAGTATGGTGTTGGAATGAAGCATCAGACAAATAGAGGCTGGCCCTGGGTAATTCACCTGTGTAAGTATGGTCTTGGAATGAAGCATCAGACAAATAGAGGCTGGCTCTGGGTAATTCTCCTGTGTAAGTATGGTGTTGGAATGAAGCATCAGACAAATAGAGGCTGGCCCTGGGTAATTCACCTGTGTAAGTATGGTGTTGGAATGAAGCATCGGACAAATAGAGACTAAACCTGGGTAATTCTCCTGTGTAAGTATGGTGTTGGAATGAAACATAGACAAATAGAGGCTGACCCTGGGTAATTCTCCTGTGTAAGTCTGGTGTTGGAATGAAGCTTCAGACAAAGAGAGACTGGCCCTGCGCAATTCACCTGTGTAAGTACGGTGTTGGAATGAAGCATAGACAAATAGAGGCTGGCCCTGGGTAATTCACCTGTGTAAGTATGGTGTTGGAATGAAGCATCAGACAAATAGAGACTAACCCTGGGTAGTTCTCCTGTGTAAGTATGGTGTTGGAATGAAGCATAGACAAATAGAGGCTGACCCTGGATAATTCTCCTGTGTGAGTGTGGTGTTGGAATGAAGCATCAGACAATTAGAGACTGGCCCTGCGCAATTCACCTGTGTAAGTACGGTGTTGGAATGAAGCATAGACAAATAGAGGCTGGCCCTGGGTAATTCTCCTGTGTAAGTATGGTGTTGGAATGAAGCATCAGACAAATAGAGGCTGGCTCTGGGTAATTCTCCTGTGTAAGTATGGTGTTGGAATGAAGCATCAGACAAATAGAGGCTGACCCTGGGTAATTCTCCTGTGTAAGTGTGGTGTAGGAATGAAGCAATAGACAAATAGAGACTGGCCCTGCGCAATTCTCCTGTGTAAGTGTGGTGTTGGAATGAAGCATCAGACAAATAGAGACTGGCCCTGCGCAATTCACCTGTGTAAGTATGGTGTTGGAGTGAAGCATCAGAAAAATGTAGATGCTGGCCCTGGGTAATTCACCTGTGTAAGTATGGTGTTGGAATGAAGCATCAGACAAATATAGACTGGCCCTGGGTAATTCTCCTGTGTAAGTGTGGTGTTGGAATGAAGCATAGACAAATAGAGACTGACCCTGGGTAATTCTCCTGTGTCAGTATGGTGTTGGAATGAAGCATCAGGCAAATAGAGACAGGCCCTGCACAATTCACCTGTGTAAGTATGGTGTTGGAATGAAGCATCAGACAAATAGAGACTGGCCCCGGGTAATTCTCCTGTGTAAGTATGGTGTTGGAATGAAGCATCAGACAAATAGAGGCTGACCCTGGGTAATTCTCCTGTGTCAGTATGGTGTTGGAATGAAGCATCAGACAAATAGAGACTGGCCCTGCGCAATTCACCTATGTAAGTATGGTGTTGGAATGAAGCATCAGACAAATAGAGACTGGCACTGGGTAATTCTCCTGTGTTAGTATGGTGTTGGAATTAAGCATCAGACAAATAGAGGCTGGCCCTGGGTAATTCACCTGTGTAAGTATGGTCTTGGAATGAAGCATCAGACAAATAGAGGCTGGCTCTGGGTAATTCTCCTGTGTAAGTATGGTGTTGGAATGAAGCATCAGACAAATAGAGGCTGGCCCTGGGTAATTCACCTGTGTAAGTATGGTGTTGGAATGAAGCATCGGACAAAAAGAGACTAAACCTGGGTAATTCTCCTGTGTAAGTATGGTGTTGGAATGAAACATAGACAAATAGAGGCTGGCCCTGGGTAATTCACCTGTGAAAGTATGGTGTTGGAATGAAGCATCAGACAAATAGAGACTGGCCCCGGGTAATTCTCCTGTGTAAGTATGGTGTTGGAATGAAGCATCAGACAAATAGAGGCTGGCCCTGGGTAATTCACCTGTGAAAGTATGGTGTTGGAATGAAGCATCAGACAAATAGAGACTGGCCCCGGGTAATTCTCCTGTGTCAGTATGGTGTTGGAGTGAAGCATCAGACAAGTAGAGGCTCACCCTGGGTAATTCTCCTGTGTAAGTGTGGTGTAGGAATGAAGCAATAGACAAATAGAGGCTGGCCCTGCGCAATTCACCTGTGTCAGTATGGTGTTGGAATGAAGCATCAGACAAATAGAGACTGGCCCTGCGCAATTCACCTGTGTAAGTACGGTGTTGGAATGAAGCATAGACAAATAGAGACTGACCCTGGGTCATTCTCCTGTGTAAGTATGGTGTTAGAATGAAGCATAGAAAAATAGAGCTGACCCTGGATAATTCTCCTGTGTAAGTATGGTGTTGGAATTAAGCATCAGACAAATAGAGACTGGCCCTGCGCAATTCACCTGTGTAAGTATGGTGTTGGAGTGAAGCATCAGACAAGTAGATGCTGGCCCTGGGTAATTCACCTGTGTAAGTATGGTGTTGGAATGAAGCATCAGACAAATATAGACTGACCCTGGGTAATTCTCCTGTGTTAGTATGGTGTTGGAATGAAGCATCAGACAAATAGAGGCTGGCCCTGGGTAATTCACCTGCGTAAGTATGGTGTTGGAATGAAGCATCGGACAAATAGAGACTAAACCTGGGTAATTCTCCTGTGTAAGTATGGTGTTGGAATGAAACATAGACAAATAGAGTCTGACCCTGGGTAATTCTCCTGTGTAAGTCTGGTGTTGGAATGAAGCTTCAGACAAAGAGAGACTGTCCCTGCGCAATTCACCTGTGTAAGTACGGTGTTGGAATGAAGCATAGACAAATAGAGGCTGGCCCTGGGTAATTCACCTGTGTAAGTATGGTGTTGGAATGAAGCATCAGACAAACAGAGACTAACCCTGGGTAGTTCTGTGTAAGTATAGTGTTGGAATGAAGCATAGACAAATAGAGGCTGACCGTGGGTAATTCTCCTGTGTGAGTGTGGTGTTGGAATGAAGCATCAGACAAATAGAGACTGGCCCTGCGCAATTCACCTGTGTAAGTACGGTGTTGGAATGAAGCATAGACAAATAGAGGCTGGCCCTGGGTAATTCTCCTGTGGAAGTATGGTGTTGGAATGAAGCATCAGACAAATAGAGGCTGGCTCTGGGTAATTCTCCTGTGTAAGTATGGTGTTGGAATGAAGCATCAGACAAATAGAGGCTGACCCTGGGTAATTCTCCTGTGTAAGTGTGGTGTAGGAATGAAGCAATAGACAAATAGAGACTGGCCCTGCGCAATTCTCCTGTGTAAGTGTGGTGTTGGAATGAAGCATCAGACAAATAGAGACTGGCCCTGCGCAATTCACCTGTGTAAGTACGGTGTTGGAATGAAGCATAGACAAATAGAGACTGACCCTGGGTCATTCTCCTGTGTAAGTATGGTGTTAGAATGAAGCATAGAAAAATAGAGCTGACCCTGGATAATTCTCCTGTGTAAGTATGGTGTTGGAATTAAGCATCAGACAAATAGAGACTGGCCCTGCGCAATTCACCTGTGTAAGTATGGTGTTGGAGTGAAGCATCAGAAAAATGTAGATGCTGGCCCTGGGTAATTCACCTGTGTAAGTATGGTGTTGGAATGAAGCATCAGACAAATATAGACTGGCCCTGGGTAATTCTCCTGTGTAAGTGTGGTGTTGGAATGAAGCATAGACAAATAGAGACTGACCCTGGGTAATTCTCCTGTGTCAGTATGGTGTTGGAATGAAGCATCAGGCAAATAGAGACAGGCCCTGCACAATTCACCTGTGTAAGTATGGTGTTGGAATGAAGCATCAGACAAATAGAGACTGGCCCCGGGTAATTCTCCTGTGTAAGTATGGTGTTGGAATGAAGCATCAGACAAATAGAGGCTGGCCCTGGGTAATTCACCTGTGAAAGTATGGTGTTGGAATGAAGCATCAGACAAATAGAGACTGACCCTGGGTAATTCTCCTGTGTAAGTATGATGTTGGAATGAAGCATCAGACAAGTAGATGCTGGCCCTGGGTAATTCACCTGTGTAAGTATGTTGTTGGAATGAAGCATCAGACAAATATAGACTGACCCTGGGTAATTCTCCTGTGTAAGTGTGGTGTTGGAATGAAGCATAGACAAATAGAGACTGACCCTGGGTAATTCTCCTGTGTCAGTATGGTGTTGGAATGAAGCATCAGGCAAATAGAGACAGGCCCTGCACAATTCACCTGTGTAAGTATGGTGTTGGAATGAAGCATCAGACAAATAGAGACTGGCCCCGGGTAATTCTCCTGTGTAAGTATGGTGTTGGAATGGAGCATCAGACAAATAGAGGCTGGCCCTGGGTAATTCACCTGTGAAAGTATGGTGTTGGAATGAAGCATCAGACAAATAGAGACTGGCCCCGGGTAATTCTCCTTTGTAAGTATGGTGTTGGAATGAAGCATCAGACAAATAGAGGCTGGCCCTGGGTAATTCACCTGTGAAAGTATGGTGTTGGAATGAAGCATCAGACAAATAGAGACTGGCCCCGGGTAATTCTCCTGTGTCAGTATGGTGTTGGAGTGAAGCATCAGACAAGTAGAGGCTGACCCTGGGTAATTCTCCTGTGTAAGTGTGGTGTAGGAATGACGCAATAGACAAATAGAGGCTGGCCCTGCGCAATTCACCTGTGTCAGTATGGTGTTGGAATGAAGCATCAGACAAATAGAGACTGGCCCTGCGCAATTCACCTGTGTAAGTACGGTGTTGGAATGAAGCATAGACAAATAGAGACTGACCCTGGGTCATTCTCCTGTGTAAGTATGGTGTTAGAATGAAGCATAGAAAAATAGAGCTGACCCTGGATAATTCTCCTGTGTAAGTATGGTGTTGGAATTAAGCATCAGACAAATAGAGACTGGCCCTGCGCAATTCACCTGTGTAAGTATGGTGTTGGAGTGAAGCATCAGACAAGTAGATGCTGGCCCTGGGTAATTCACCTGTGTAAGTATGGTGTTGGAATGAAGCATAGACAAATAGAGACTGACCCTGGGTAGTTCTCCTGTGTAAGTATGGTGCGGGAATGAAGCATCAGACAAGTAGAGGCTGGTTCTGGGTAATTCACCTGTGTAAGTACGGTGTTGGAATGAAGCATAGACAAATAGAGACTGGCCCTGGGTAATTCACCTGTGTAAGTATGGTGTTGAAATGAAGCATCAGACAAATAGAGACTGACCCTGGGTAATCCTTCTGTGTCAGTATGGTGTTGGAATGAAGCATCAGACAAGTAGAGGCTGGCCCTGGGTAATTCACCTGTGTAAGTATGGTGTTGGAATGAAGCATCAGACAAGTAGAGGCTGGCCCTGGGTAATTCACCTGTGTAAGTATGGTGTTGGAAAGAAGCATCAGACAAATAGAGACTGACCCTGGGTAATTGTCCTGTGTCAGTATGGTGTTGGGATGAAGCATCAGACAAATAGAGACTGACCCTGGGTATTTCTCCTGTGTCAGTATGGTGTTGGGATGAAGCATCAGACAAATAGAGACTGACCCTGGGTAATTCTCCTGTGTCAGTATGGTGTTGGGATGAAGCATCAGGCAAATAGAGACTGGCCCTGCGCAATTCACCTGTGTAAGTATGGTGTTGGAATGAAGCATAGACAAATAGAGACTGACCCTGGGTAATTCTCCTGTGTCAGTATGGTGTTGGGATGAAGCATCAGACAAATAGAGACTGACCCTGGGTAATTCTCCTGTGTCAGTATGGTGTTGGGATGAAGCATAGACAAATAGAGACTGACCCTGGGTAATTCTCCTGTGTCAGTATGGTGTTGGGATGAAGCATGAGACAAATAGAGACTGACCTTGGGTAATTCTCCTGTGTCAGTATGGTGTTGGAATGAAGCATCAAGCAAACAGAGACTGGCCCTGGGTAATTCTCCTGTGTCAGTATGGTGTTGGGATGAAGCATCAGGCAAATAGAGACTGGCTCTGGGTAATTCTCCTGTGTAAGTATGGTGTTGGAATGAAGCATCAGACAAATAGAGGCTGGCTCTGGGTTATTCTCCTGTGTAAGTATGGTGTTGGAATGAAGCATCAGACAAATAGAGACTGACCCTGGGTAATTCTCCTGTTTAAGTATGGTGTTGGAATGAAGCATCAGATAAGTAGAGGCTGGCTCTGGGTAATTCTCCTGCGTAAGTATGGTGTTGGAATGAAGCATCAGACAAATAGAGGCTGGCCCTGGGTAATTCTGCTATGTAAGTATGGTGTTGGGATGAAGTCTCAGACAGATAGAGGCTTGGCTTGGGTAATTCTCCTGTGTAAGTATGGGGTTGGGATGAAGTCTCAGACAGATAGAGGCTGGGCTTGGGTAATTTTCCTGTGTAAGTATGGGGTTGAGATGAAACGTCAGACAGCTAACGGCTGGGCTTTGGTAATTCTGTTGTGTAAGTATCGTGTTGGAATGACGCCTCAGACAGATAGAGGCTGCACTTGGTTAGTTCTCCTGTGTAAATTTCTACTGAAATGCACGCCCATAACAATTACGTGTGAATGATGATCAATACCGGTTTTGGGTTTATTTTGTTCGAAAATCTGGTGGAATTTTCATGCATTCGATACTTTCATTTTCTTGATATTCTCTGTATTCGTTCGCTTGCACTCAACTGTGTGAAACTGAATTATGCTCTTTCGGGAGAAGCAGATTAAATTTTGTTAGAACATTTTGAACGATAAAAATAACCGATAATTATCATGGTGAGATCCTTTGGTGAACAGATCTGAAATTCTCATATCATGTTTAGCTTCCGTTATAAAGGCGTCGATAATAACGAAGTGGGTACACAATGGGTGTGCAGTATTTGTCACTTCACAATTTTAATGGCATCCCCAACAATTTTCTTCAGCGCTTATCTGCTCCCGATATCCCCTACCTCTCCCCCCTCCTCCCCACCACTAGACACGCCGTCTTATATTAAAAATGAGGGATGACAGTTAAAAATATTGGTATATACGGATTGAGGTTCACCGGTGATTAAGCCGTAAGAATTACGTGCTACTCGACGAAGAACAGCCCATCTCTTACACAGCCCGCTCGAGCCAAGCATTCGCATCGTCGAATCGGCACATTTCACAGTTTTCAAAGGTACAAGGAAGCAATTTACCTGCTGCGTCAAACCTTTTGTAGATATCTGTAATTTATTACTTGCGTAAGTTTTCAATACAACAGGGGGAGTTTGAGATTCTCTCCAAAGGATTCCACAAAGATACCTCCGAACGATCAAATTATAAGTCTTAAACCCATTATTCGAAACCTCGAGGTACGTTTATGCACATTGTTATGATGTCTCTATGACAACAGGTTTGTGTTGCCAATATCCTTCCATGATTATAAATGTCGAATATTTTGCCAGAAAAAAATACAGTCCTTTATGACCAATCAGCACAGCCAGAATTTCAAATCAAGGCTTCGTTATCTGTACACAAAATTTAGGGGATTCGTCAGATCATAGAGCCTTAAAAACAGAGGATTAAAAACAGGGAAAAGCGCGATTGTTTCAATCCGTCCTGTGTGTTGCCCAGTAACAGGGGTGATAACTCTTGATACAACAAAAAACAAGAAGGAAAACAATATTATTACATTCACGTTATTAGCACACCACTAGAAAGTTAATTTAATATATTTTATGGTGATATCAACAACTAAGAAAATAAATAGAGAAAAATGTGAATGTTCATACAATACATCATAAATTCCTATATCTAGTCATATATGCAGGTTGACTTCGAAGACCGCCTTATCTGACGCATGCGTTAGCCTCTCTGATGAAAATAGCTGATCATGGTATACCATCTATTCGATATTTATAACCTGCATACCATATAACCAGTCTTGTTACAATACAATTTTATACATAACTGTTCGATGGACCACAATAGTTCCCGATGATTTAAAATACGCCTCGTCGCACGTTCTATTAAACATAATATATAAAAGAAACATTCTTTCACATACAAAACTTATTAGACTGAACAGCTCTCTTGACGGATCAGTATACCGCCTGAGCTAAAGTTCCAATATTTAACGTATCCGTCTTCTTGACCAAAGATCTCGTATAATACAACAGAACAGATTTTTTACGGAAAAGTGTGCACAGCTGTTATGGATTATTTGTGGATGCTGCATGCGACTAACATCTCCCGAACAAATTATAATATCAGAGAGGGGCGGGAGTGGAGGACTTCGACTACGACTTCATTTCAGAGATACTAGTTTCATGACTATGTTTGCTTTGTTTTGTTTTTGTTTTTGTTTTTGTTTTGTGTTTTTATCGACACCGTATTTTTGTAGTAGCAGCATCCGTCCTCGTATCGTACGCAGTGGCACGTCATTTACTAGCTAATATGTACAGGCGTGCCCAGATTGCTGCTTTAGCTAGCACCCTAAACAGAGAATGAGGAAAGGGAATCAGTTCAATTAAGGGCAAAAGAAAGTGGTTATCATAAAACAATTGGCGTTATTCATACACAGTAGGTGAACTCTAGATTCTGTTCGATCCCTACCCCCAACACATCTCCTTATGATAGTCTCACACGATAAGTTCATATGATTGCAAATTTCATTTCACAGGTAGCGTTGTCGTGTTCTTCATCATTGGCTGTGTGTACAATGCCTTCGGGATATTCTTTGTGGAGATTGTTCGGGAATTCGATACGCCGGCTTCCTCAACTTCCTTGATAGTTGGCGTCAGATCCGTTTTCGAGATATTAATTGGTGAGCACATTCAAAAGTTTGCGATTGTGTAACAATAACAAAAATTGCCCATATTTCTGAACAGCAAGACTGTGCAAAAGAGAAAAACGTCTACACTCTGAGTGCAAGATACCTCTTGCGTATCGTTCCAATTTATTACCCGTATATGGTAGGATTCTTCTGGAGGACTGCTAGTCCCCGAGGCCCGCCCTTTGTACATGCCATTCGACAAATATATGTAGGTTTATTGTTTTGTTAAGAAATTCAATCCGTACGTTCATTTCGGTTCAGTTTTCTGGGTATTCTTGCATTTACCAAGTTTACCCCATGTTGACGCGTATACTCCATCAGTCGCCCTCGATGCTCATCCATTAACATCAGATGAGTTATTTGTCTGAGCTGATATGTCATCACAGCTCCCGAGTTAGCTTATTTAATTACGCTTAAGCCGGCGCTAGGGGTCATGTGGATACTTCATAGTCTTCACATGAACAACTGCAATAAAAGCGCGACCGAGATACTAAGGATACGTTCGAGAATCCACCGTGTTCTCGGGTCTGAATGTGAGATGTCGAGGGAAGCTTTCTTGTAGAGTAATATGGTTGCTCTTTAGTCGCCAGACGTCATCAATTTTCCCCACCTCTTGCACGTCGCTCCAATATGGCTTATATTTGGCTACATTCAAGGCGCGCAAACTTCCTTAACAGGAGAAGATGTGTATTAGGTCATCCCAAACTGTGTGCGTGCACTTTTATTGTTATACGAATATTCATAAGTGCGGCTGGGCAATTACATTTTCGTTATTATACTAACATGTGCGATTCTTCCATTTCGCAGCTATTATAACTCCGGCCTTGTGTGAGCGGTATGGTGAAAGGACGGTAGTGATTGCCGGGGGTGTTTTGATGGTATCATCTTTTATAGCCACATTCTTCGCCTCAAATCTGACTCATGTGATCGTGACCCTGGGTGCAATATATGGTAAGAAACTTGGCGGGAGACTAGTTCAGCAATTTGAAATACAAAAAAAACATTCCTCAATATCCTTCCGGTAATGGACAACAGCGGCTGTATTAGGAATATGTATTGAGCATCCATACAGAAATACACATATTTATGAACTATTCCCCACGAGGGTGAATCCATCCAAAATCATTCAAAATATAAATGCATTTACGTCTTTCTGTTCATCAGTAACCTCATATACTTTGTCAGTGAATGAGATGTATATCCATGTTTATTGAGTGAATCACAATATTGTAATCTTGTAAAAATAAGACCATCATTTGTAGAAATAATTTGTCAATTATCGCACGTAAATAACCCAAGCAGTGCGGAGTGTTTGGAGTATCAGGTGCAAAATCCGTCATTCAGGAATTTGTTCAAATGAGTTTTGGTGACGTCATCGAGTGCATCATGGTAATAAGTTAACTTTATGCCGAAATATTTCCATAGCGACATGTCTAATCTCTTGAAAACTTATGAATTGCTAATACACGCTATCCAAGATGGTTGCTGAAAAAATGTTACCATATACCAACATCACTGGGCGAATGGCTCAGGTTTCCAATTTTGGAAACTCACCGGAAACCTATTGGAAATAGCGACACGGTTTCCAAGCCAGTTTCCAATAGGTTTCCGGAAACGGAAACTTTTTGTATGAATATTGTGAGGGCTATACAATTTTAATCACTAAATATGCAGGAACAGTGATCTGCGTGATTCATATCGATTGAAAAAATCCCACTAACTGTACCTTTCCAAAATAAAATGCTTATTTCTGTATTGGAATTTGACAAATCAGTCCAGGATATCACACAAGTGACTAGTACCTATATTAGATGGTGACGTTTTTAACTATTTGGCGGTTACATAGTTCATCATTTTCTAACAAATGACTTGATAGGGCTATTACATGATCGCCCTGAAATATTTATCTAATACCGCGAGTAGTAGGGAGAGTGGATTTCGAGGTTCGTTTTGCCGGGGGAGATAATTCTTGGGGAGATGACGGGGAGTTCCGCCAGGGGGCGCCACCAGCTCAAGAGACCAAAAACTACCTCCAGCACAGAAGAGTTCCAATCTAGGGGGAGGTAACTCTGGGTGACTATAGTTCTGGCAAAGGGCCCCTGGGCATGTATTCTTCCGCGGTGATGCGGTCTGGCGGGGATGCGGTCGCGGGAAAAAGCTTCCGCGGAGAAAAAGTAGTCCCCAGACTTCAAATACGCTGCATGGTCCGATTGGGTCGAGTGAGGTATCAAAGTGAAGCATTCGTGAAGGGGCATCCAGTCATGGGTGGGTGCATGTAAAATTAGGATTTTTTCCCGAAACTATAAAAAGCGGAACACGGACTTTACCCCTAAAATAGGGGAAAACACCTATCAACCCTAGCCAAAAGGGCTAATATCGGTCCCCGCGCTTATCGGGGCCTGCCTATGAAGTCAGTGGGGTGGGTGCATGTAAAATTAGGAATTTTTCCCGAAAATATAAAAAGCGGAACAAGGACTTTACCCCTAAAATAGGGGAAACCCCCTATCACCTCTAGCCAAAAGGGCTAATATCGGTCCCCGGACTTATCGGGGCCTGCCTATCAAGTCAATGGGGTGGGTGCGTGTAAAATTAGGATTTTTTCCCGAAACTATAAAAAGCGGAACACGGACTTCACCCCTAAAATAGGGGAAAACCCCTATTAACCCTAGCCAATAGGGCTAATATCGGTCCCCGGGCTTATCGGAGCCTGCCTATCAAGTCAATGGGGTGGGTGCATGTAAAATTAGAAATTTTTTCCGAAACTATAAAAAGCGGAACACGGACTTTACCCCTACAATAGGGTCTGTATTATACAATATAAGGGAAAATGCCTGTATGGGGTATGGGGATGGTCAATTTTTTTTGTGGGCTTTACTATGGCTTGTGGGGTCTCGTTTTTCACGTCTCGCCAAGAAAATGACAATGGGAAGGGTCCTGGAGCGAATCGGTGAAATTTTTGGGGAAAGTCACCGAGGTCTGTATATAGGCTCATACTGGCTATATGGGGGGAGGGGTGGTCAATTTTTTTTGTGGGTGTTACTATGGGTTGTGGGGTCTCGTTTTTCTCGTCTCGCCGAGAAAAACACAATGGGAGGGGTCCCGGAGCGAATCGGTGAAATTTTTGGGAAAAGTCACTGAGGTCTGTATATAGCCCCATGTAGTCCTATACTGGCTATATGGGGGTATAGGTTCAACCTGGGAAATTCACACACGTTCATTGTGATATGGGTTGTTTGGATTTGTTTTCACGTCTCGTCA